>JAGKPW010000433.1:0-79830 GCA_019926035.1 Melaleuca alternifolia | reverse complement strand
GTTAGTTATGCTTCCGCATGTGTATAGAAGATTGGGTCGGCGGCGCCACCTGGGAACGTCGCAGTTCATTCGACCATGGTGGGATGTGCGCGCGCTCGAGGTTCGGGGCGTGACATCCTCGCCCGAAGTGGTATCAAAGCATGGTTAGTGTTTGGAGTGATAAGGTGCGAGGGGTCTTGGGATAGTTGGTAGGAAAGGACATTTTATTATGTTGATGCATGTGATTGATAGCTGATTGGTAGATTGTTTGTGTGAATCACTCAGTTTCCTAATTCCAATAGGAAACAGGTTTCTTTAAAGAGTTGGTAAAATGAGTGATCAGGAACAGAGAACTCCTAGAAAAAGGTCCATAGCATCTGTTACTAAGGCCAGAACGCCAAAGAGGTTTGGTAACCGAGGAAAGGCACCGGCTCAGGCTAGCGCCAGCGAAATAGAACCACCGCAGAATGTAGCTGGAGTAGCAGCACCTGGTGATCCTAGAATCGAGGGGATCATGCAAGCTCTTGAGACCATGGGGAATTTGATGGGGCAGCAAGCTCAGAATCAAGCTGCCGCAGCTACTGCACCTGCTGAAATTCCACCTGGGAATATGATGGCTGAACGACAGATGCTCAAGCTTGTTGAACAGTTTTTGAAGTTAAAACCGCCGAAATTCACAGGAGCAGGAGATCCCCAGGTTGCAACCCTTTGGATCCAGGAATTGGAGAAGACTTTTGCATTGTTAAAGTGCTCAGAGGAAGAGAAGGTGGTCCTTGCAGTCTATCAATTGCAGGGCAATGCAAGTACGTGGTGGAAGGCCACCAAAGGAAGAGTATTCCCTGAGAATGTAGTTCCAGAATGGAATGCCTTCGTTGAAGTATTTAATGGCAAGTATTTTTCTGAATCTGCCAGGGAACAAAAGATGGCAGAATTTCAAAGTCTTCGACAAGGTGTAATGTCTTTGGATCAATATGAAGCAAAGTTTGCAGAGTTATTGGATAAAGGATTCATACGTCCTAGTGCATCACCTTGGAGAGCACCGGTTCTGTTTGTGAAGAAGAAAGACGGTTCATTACGTCTTTGTATTGACTATAGGCAATTTAATCAAGTAACAATAAAAAACAAGTATCCTTTGCCGAGGATCGATGACTTATTTGATCAGTTGCAGGGAGCGTCGATATTTTCAAAGATCGACTTGAGGACTGGGTATCATCAGTTGAGGATTAGAAAGGAAGATATACCAAAGACGGCATTTTGCACGCGTTACGGTCATTATGAGTTTACAGTGATGCCATTTGGTTTAACTAATGCACCAGCTGCTTTTATGGATCTAATGAACCGTGTGTTTAAAGAGTATTTGGACCAATTTGTGATTGTGTTCATTGATGACATCTTGGTATACTCGAGGAGTATGGAGGAGCACGAAAGACATTTAAGAATAGTGCTTCAAACTTTGCGAGAACATGGATTGTATGCCAAGTTCAGCAAGTGCGAGTTTTGGCTGAATCGTGTAAGTTTCTTAGGCCATGTGATTTCAAGAGAAGGGATTTCTGTGGACCCAACCAAGATTGAAGCTGTGATTAATTGGCCAAGACCGTCGACAGTAACGGAGGTCAGAAGTTTCTTGGGATTGGCAGGTTATTATAGACGATTCGTTGAAGGATTCTTATCAATAGCCGTGCCATTAACTCGATTGCTGAAGAAGGAAGAGAAGTTTGTATGGACGGATAAGTACAAGAGTAGTTTTCAAGAGCTTAAGCAAAAGTTGACTACTGCACCTATTTTGATAATTCCATCGGGACCTGGAGGATATGAGATATATAGTGATGCTTCATTCAAGGGACTTGGCTGTGTGTTAATGCAACATGGCAGAATTGTTGCATACGCATCTTGTCAGCTGAGAGCTCATGAGTTGAACTACCCGACACATGACTTAGAACTTGCAGCAATTATATTTGCTCTGAAAATTTGGAGACATTATTTGTGTGGGGAAAGGTTCCAGATCTTTACAGATCATCAAAGTCTCAAGTATTTATTCTCTCAAAAAGAGTTGAATATGAGACAACGACGTTGGATGGAACTTCTTAAGGACTATAATTGTGACATTTTGTATCATCCCGGGAAAGCTAACAAGGTCGCAGATGCATTGAGTAGAAAGTCATCTATTGCACAATTGATGTTACATGAATGGATCTTATTTGAAGGAGTTCGAGATTCTGTTTTCAAATTTGAAGTAGGCCACCTTTCAAACCTTATGGCCACCCTCAGAATTGAACCAGAAGTACAAATAAAGATCAAGAAGCTGCAGCTCACAGATTTTGAGATCCAAAAGATTCTGCAAGGAGATGTAGAAAAGAGAAAGGATGACTTTCATGTTTCAGAAGATGGAATACTTAAGTTTCGTGGACGATTGTGTGTACCAGATGATATAAAGCTTAAAGAGGAAATTTTATCAGAAGCTCATCGTAGTAATTATAGCATTCATCCTGGGAGTACAAAGATGTATCAGAATCTGCGCAAATATTATTGGTGGACCGGTATGAAGACGGATATTGCCAAACATGTCGCCAAGTGTTTGACATGCCAGCAAGTGAAAGCGCAACATTGTAAGCCGGGGGGATTGTTGCAACCTCTCGAGATTCCCGAGTGGAAATGGGAACATATCACAATGGACTTTGTGATGGGCTTACCAAGAAGTCAGCGTGGCAATGATTCTATATGGGTTGTGGTTGATAGACTAACAAAGTCTGCTCATTTCATTGCTATGAGAAAAGACTATGCATTGGATAGATATGCTGAGTTGTATGTGCGCCAAATAGTACGTCTACATGGTGTACCAGTGACCATTACATCAAATCGAGATCCAAAGTTTACAGCAGCATTCTGGAAGAGTTTACAAACTGCCTTAGGGACAAAGCTGCAGTATAGCACTGCTTATCATCCTCAAACAGATGGACAGTCTGAGAGGACGATTCAGACTCTTGAAGATATGCTAAGAGCATGTGTTTTGGACTTCAAAGGAGGCTGAGAGGAACAACTTCATCTAGTGGAATTTGCCTACAATAATAGCTATCAGCAAAGTATCCATATGGCACCATTTGAAGCATTGTATGGCAGAGCTTGTAGAACTCCAATATGTTGGGATGAAGTTGGAGAGAGAAAGATAACAGGCCCTGAGTTGGTTCAACAGTCAGTAGATGCTGTCACTATCATACGTGAGAGACTAAAGACAGCCCAGAGTCGCCAAAAGAGTTATGCAGATAAGCGTCGAAGGCCATTAGAATTCCAAGTTGGTGAGCATGTCTTTTTGAAGGTGTCACCAATGAGGGGTACTTCACGCTTTGGCAAGAAAGGGAAGCTAAGTCCAAGGTATGTTGGTCCTTTTGAGATTCTAGAGAGAATAGGGACTTTAGCATATCGTTTGGCATTGCCACCGAGGTTGGCACAAGTACATGATGTCTTTCATGTGTCTATGTTGAGAAAGTATGAACCTGACCCGACTCATGTGCTGAACTTTGAGGAAATAGACATGGATGATAGAGTGTCATATGTGGAGAAACCAATTCAGATTGTGGATCGAAAGGAACAAGTGCTGCGTACCAAGACCATCTGCTTGGTCAAGGTAGTTTGGCAATACCATGGGACAGAAGGAGCTACTTGGGAGAGTGAAGAAACGATGAGACAACGATACCCCCACCTGTTTGAAGAAGGAGTGGAATAGTTTAAATTTCGAGGACGAAATTTTTATAAGAGGGGAAGAGTTGTCACATCCTGAATTTCAACACCTCTCAAAGACAATAATTTTCAGAATGAGTATAAGTTGAATCAATGAGAAGTTGAATGTGACTTGAGTTGAATGGGTGCAAATTCGTAGGTATATGGGGCTACTGCATTACAGCCTTCATACTTGGCTTGTTGGAGAAGTTTGAGTGGGGAAAATTGCTATTGGATGAAGTAAAAGACTTTTTGGGCAAGTACTCAAGTGTTTAGATATTTTAGGTTGACTTTTCAAGGCTGTTTGTTCCCCTGTATACAGCTGAACGTGAAAGACACAGCTGGTTCTACTTCAGTCTCTCTTAGATATTTTCACATTGTACACCTCCATTGTTCAAGCTGAGTTACGTTGATCTCAAACCAGCACCTCAGAAAGCAACTTTCAAGGCTTTTACAGCACCTTCTGAGTCTCTTTCGAAGTTGAAGTAAGAGTGAGTTGGATTCGCCTTTGCGCCATCTTTGTCGTGGACTTGATTGTTTGTTGATCAGGTGAGTCAACTTCCAAACCTTTCTTAGGTTGCGATTACACTTAGAGGTTTAGTTGAGTGGATCAGCTTGATAAGATATGGGTTAGACGGTATTAGCACAAGTAATGGTGATTTAGTTCAGAACAGAGGATTTCTCTTGTGTATGTTTACTGAAATGTTGTTGTTTGCTGAATTTGTGGAACAAGATGTGATGAGATTATGAAGTTAGTTCCTTCATGAAAAGTTTTTTAAACATCTTCAGCTATGACATATATTTTACTCAGGATTTTATGGAGTTAAAAGGGATTTATGTCAACTTCGTTTTGAACAGAACAGAATCTCTGTTTTCTCTGGAACTTGAGATCTTTTGATGTTCTATGGATTTTTACCCACTCTTGGAGTTCGAATTTCAAAAGAGTTCCTTCATAAAATTTGTTTATAACATCTTTTACTACAACATAGTCTAATTTCAGACCAAATGGATGAGTTTTGGATTTCGAACTAAACTGATTTTGGAGAAGGTGACCTCTGAAAACTGGTACATATTTTTATAACAGTTTGAGCAATTTACTGCTCTCAATCCAGAAGGATGTGGGCCATGGTGTCTTCTTGAAAAATGTTGGTTTATGTGTCCTTTATTACATATTCAAATTTGAAGATTTTACGAACTGATTTGATTATGTTTCTAGATTTAGACGTGGAAACACGCAAGTGACTTGGTTTTGCCAGTTAGGGTGGTTTTACATTTAGCTGAGTTGGCACGGTATGGGACGTGTGCAGCAAGACCGGATGATCGACCTCCTTAATATTAGTTTAATGGTATGTGATTGTGTGATGACTGGTGTGGTGCAAGTTGAATGTGTGGCGAGCAAGTCAAGGCCTAAGTGCCACATGGGGGCCACCTCTAGATCCTTATTACCATTGAGTTTTGGTAAAGGCCTAAGTGCCACATGAGGGCCATCTCTAGATCCTTACACCACTATGTATTGGTAAAGGCTTAAGTACCACATGGGGGCCACCTCTAGATCCTTCTACCATAAGGTCCGGGTCAAGGCCTAAGTGCCACACTTTCGTTGGGGCCACCTCTAGATCCTTGTACCATTGTGTGCGAATATGATGAGATGATTTTGTGTGAGACATGATCACGGTCATCAGTTTGTTGATTGAGCGTGAATTGAGCTGTTGATAAGTTGATGATGGCTGATGTGAAGCATACTGGTTATTAAAGATGTTTGTTGCATGTTTACGTGTATGAACTGTAGAGACACTGTACCAGACGATGTATCGTCTATGTGTTCTGACTGACCAGACGATGAATCGTCTGTGTGTTTAGACGATGTATCGTCTATGTGTTTTGACTGACCAGACGGTGTATCGTCTGTCTGTTTAGACGATGTATCGTCTATGTGTCCAGACGATGTACCAGACGATGCATGTTCTAACCGACCAGACAATGTATGTTCTGACGGTACCCGATGTTGTTTTGTCTGCTGTTTTCCAGACCCTGATTTGTTGGTGTGAATAAGTTATCCTTGGGTGGATTTCTTCCTAATAAGGGCTTTGAGAGTTGACTCGGTGAACTGTTTTTCAAGTACATAGATGGAGGTACGACACATACGTCGTGGGGTCTCGTAGACGATAGTTTTGGAAGGATGCCTTTTTGGAGGACGTGGAGCTAGTGGCTGTAGATCCCGGAGTAGACGAACCTTTCTTTGGGGTTTAGTCATTTGTACATGAACCCGGGATTGTTTTATAAGATGTGTTTTGTGTGAATTGACTGTCTTACTTTCCTATCCCGAGTTTGTTGTTGTACCGGGATTGTTAGTTACGCTTTCGCATGTGTATAGAAGATTGGGTCGGCGGCGCCACCTGGGAACGTCGCATTTCATTCGACCATGGTGGGATGTGTGCGCGCTCGAGGTTCGGGGCGTGACAAGCTTGGTTGAGCTTGTGCTCATAATTGATAAGTCAAATTACTTTTTGATTAGACAATATATTCGAGTCATCTATTTTAAATGCCAATTGGGATCGCCTTATGAGTAGTTTACAACCTGAGGTACCATAAGTCTCTAAGGAGGTTGCGGCATTGTTCATTGTAAAATTGTGTGGAATGACTTGTGATCAATCATTTGATGAATCTCCAAAGTATGTCAGCCTCCAAAGACTATACATTGATTACAGATCGATCATAGTACCTTCAAGTCCTCACAAGGACTTTGTTATGTCTAACTTTTTCTACTCTCTCAAAATCTTCATCCTTGTAATTATTCTTCACTAAACTTAAAGAGAACATTGATATCGTTATGATCTTCCTTAAGATAACCACAAGTATATGCACTTATCATAATGATATTGATACTAATGATAGTTTTTAGAATCTTCATAATTCTATACGATTGTTTTCCCAAAAAAATTGCATTATACCAAGAGGGTCATGAGAAATAGGGAAAAAAAATAGAACTATCATAAATTTTGTATGGTAATTGTTTTAGTGTAAAAACTTTAGAGCGAACACTTGAGTCTAACTTCTGCAAAATAAAAGAAAAGGAATGATCACATCAGTGCCATGACCATTTATGTGGCTAGAAAATCTTATGGGACAATGTCTAAATATAAATTATCCAACGTGGCTTGCCCACAAAGTGAAGTTACATTAATAAATCAAAACGACATCGCTTGACCATCTGTTAGTCCAAATTAATGGATTGGGGGAAAAATCCAATAGGAACCTTAACTCGAGTTCCTCAAATTGGGGCAATTTACCTTCTACCTTTGGAACTTTTGGGGCAATCAATAGATGAAGAATGGAAAACAATGCTTTGCTCTCGATTTTTCCCCTCTGCTATTTTTTCTAGTTGTTTTTAGGAAAGTGAATTTAATGTTTTCGCAGCTGGGCTCGTTTGGAGCCAATTTTGTAGTGGACCATCTTTGATCCTCACATAACAAGGACCACACACCAAGAAATCACAACGGTCATAATGATAATCCTGGTTTCCTTAGGATGAGATGGTAGTTAAGAAAATGATTTAAGAAGAAAAAGAAGAAAAATGTAAAATTGTTGGCTGAAGATGAATGAAGATCCTAACAATAAATCGTGACATGCTTGAACATTCAATTCCCGAATCTGAGTTTAATTTCATGCTTAAAATCAACCAAACACGGTTTTAGTCCAATCCAACTTACCGGATAGCTTTTAGAGTACAGCTTCATCCGAGATGTTTTTAACTCGAGAGTGATCAGCTCCGAGAAAAAAGACCGTAGGCGCATCGGTAAAAAACCCATTTCATTTTACTTCAGGTGGGTTCGAAAATCAAGATGTCACAGGAATCTTCTTGGGAAATCTTTATCAACAAAATTTGATTTAACAAAACTAGTAGAGAACATAAATATCGTTATGATCTTCCTTAAAATCACCACAAGTATATGCACTTATCATAATATATTCATACCAATGATAGTTTTTAGAATCTTCAAAATTCTACACGATTGTTTTCGCAAAAAATTTGCATTATACCAAGAGGGTCATGAGGGGGAAAACTAGAAGTATAATAAATTTCACATGACAATTGTTTTCATGTCAAAATTTTTGAGTGAATACGTGAGTCTAACTTTTGCAAAAAAGAAATGATGACATTAGTGCCATCACCTATTTATGTAGTTAAAAAATCTAATGGGACAATTTTAAAATATAAACCATCCAATGTGGCCACAAAATGAAGTTACATTATTAAATCAAAATGATATCGTTTGACCATCTATTAGTCCCAAATTAATGAATTGGGGGCAAAATCCAATATGAACCTTAACTTGAGTTCCTCAAATTGGGGCCATTTACCTTCTACCTTCTGAATTTTTGGGGTAATAGGTGAAGAATGGAAAACAATGTTTTGCTCTCGATTTTTTTCCCTCTACGATTTTTTCTAGTTGTTTTCAGGAAAATGAATTTAATGTTCTTGCAATTGGGCTCGTTTGGAGCCAATTTCGTCGTGGACCATCTTTGATCCTCACATAACGAGGACCACACATCAAGAAATCACAGCGGCCATACTGATAATCTTGGTTTCCTTAGGATTAGATGGTAGTTAAGAAAATGGTTTAAGAAGAAAAAGAAGAATAATGTAAAATTGTTGGTTGAAGATGAATGAAGAAGTTGAGGATGAAGCTGAACATGAAGAAGAAGAGGTATGACAGTTGTCAACGAGGATTTGATCAAAGGATTCGTTCACATTGGACTTCAATTTTTTTTTAAAATGCCATGCTGGAAATAACAATTTACACTACAAAAAACAAGGATTTAGTCATGAATTTTGCGACGGAAAATTTGGCAAAATTCATTACTAAACGTTCAAATTCGTCACTAAATTTGGACTCGCTAAATTTAGCTATGAATATATTTCGTCGCAAAATTCGTCACTAATTAGCAATAGAAATTTTCATTTTTTATCGCTAACTTACGACGGATATATTTCGTCACTAATTAGTGACGGATAATTTTTCTGTTGCAAAATTCGTCTCTAATTAGCAACAGATTTTTATTCGTCGCAAAATTTTCATAACAAAATTCGTCACTAATTAGCGATGGATTTTTTTTCTGTCGCTAAATTTTCTTCGTAAAATTTGGCACTAATTTTGTCACAAAATCAATTTTTTTTCCGTCGCAAAACTTGTGGCTAAATTTATCGCTAAATTCATGGAAAAAAAAATTCCGTCGAATTTGAGGAGTTGGTGAAAGTAGGTGAGTTATATGAGCCGGTGAAGAAATCCTACACAAAGGATCGCTTGCATGTCTTGCAAATGACCCCGTCCCTTTAAAAAGAAGAAAAAAAAATCTATCTTCACCACCAAACTTTAAAGCTTGAAGAACCACAAGAACATATCTCTCTTGATCCCCTTCAAGACCACATAAGTACATCTCATCGAAAGAAAAGCCCAAGAGAAAGAGAAAGCTAGAAAACGCTAAAGCATCGATTTCTTCGATCTCCTACACAAAGGAGCAAGCCAAGAAGCACCCTCAAGGCCTCTCGCCCCTGATCCTCCTCGCGAGCTGGATGTCCTTCGGCATGATGGTGACCCGCTTCGCGTGGATCGCGCACAAGTTGGTGTCCTCGAAATGCCCCACCAGGTAGGCCTCCGCCGCCTGCTTTGGAACCAGAGGTCCGTCTTGAAGTCCTGAGCGATCTCCCTCACCAGCCTTTGGAACGGCAGCTTATGGATCAGCAGCTCCATGCTCCTCTGGTACTTCCTTATCTCCCGCAGCGCCACTGTCCCGGGTCTGAACTGGTGCAGCTTCTTCACCTCGCCGGTCGCCAATGCGGACTTCCTCACCACCATGTTGGCGAGCTGCTTCCTCGAGGCCTTGCCCCCGGTGGACTTCCTTGCCGTCTGCTTGGTTCTCGTCATTGCTCTTCAGCTAGAGAGAGAGCGAGAAGTTGAATTCGGTGATGGATCGGCCAAAATAGGAAAAAAAAAACGTGAGGCATCGGGAAGGAAGCAAGAAAACAGAAAGAAAAGGAAAAGAGGAGGAGGAGAGAGAAAGAGGTCTTCGCGTAAGGGGAACTCGGCCTGGAAAAAAGAGGAGGCCAGAAAACAGAAAAAACAAAGGAAAAGGAGGAAGGAAAGGGACATTCAGAGAAAAAAAAAATGGAGATCTGGGCAGGGGTCTTCGGCATGAGAGAGAAAGTAAGATGAGGGAGAGAAAAAGGGAGACGAGGATTGAGTTCCTCACTTTTTTTTTTTTGTGCTCAGGTCTTTGACGAAGGAGAACGATTGGAGAGCGAGGTTGCAGAGATTAGATTGGGTTTGGATGGCTTCGTCGAGGATTGATTAAAATAGAGCAAGGAGCGAGATTTTCCCGGGTCCGATGAAAAATTTGAAGGATTTCGCGTGCGGGTTTGGGAATTAACAGCGGCCGAAAAATTTGGAAGATTCGTTGCAAAATCCGTCGTAATTAGCGACGAAGTTCCTTTTCTGTCGCTAACTAATTAGTGACGGACTTTCTTTTTCATTGCTAATTAGCGATGGACTTCATAATCCGTCACTAATTCCCTTTTCCGTTGCTAATTAATTAGCGACGGACTTCCTTTTTCGTCGCTAATTAGCGACGGATTCCCTTTTCCGTCGCAAATTAGAATCCGTCGCAAATTAGCTACGGATTTTGTGACGAATGTTCCACCATTATTATTTCTCGTCGAGAAAATTAATTTTCGTCGCAAAATCCGTCACTAATTACCGATGGAGTTGTTATCTAGAAACAGCCCTCAGTTAGTCTTGTGCAGAGCTTGTCCTTTTTGTCTCTTCCATAGGCAGATTCTAGGAAAGAGCATTATGAGGAAGAAGTCCTATGTGTCGTTTAATAATGTAACTAAAATTAATAACAGAAAAGCAAATAATCCATACCCATACATAGAATTTGGAAAATTTATACACGCATTGAAATCACCTGCCTAGTCTAGCAAACACCGTCCTTGTTAATAAAGCAGATACTTTGGAGCACTTTACATGTCACTAGGTCAATTGATCATGTCCATCCATATAAAATTGTTGAGACATGTAACTCAGTGATTGACATTTGTAAGCTCGACATTTAACCATATCTCGGGACACCCTTGGTCTACATGATTTGGAAGTGCTTGTTCTGCAGATGGTGTACCTTGCTCATTGGTTAGACCGTCGTCGATTTGGCTAGAGCTACTTGATGGACTCGGTGAAGAGTTGGTGTTCTCTATAGTTTCAACAGCTGCAGTCTCATTGGCACCATCTTCCATACTTTTATCTCTAGGTCTGGCTTTCCTGAAAGTATGGGAACTGAGATCTCTTTGGTGAAATCTTCTTCCCAGAGCAACAGTTTTCTCCCTCAACGAACCTGAGGAATTTGTGATAACATGCCGGTTTCTTTTGACGAACAAGACCATGAAAATGAGGAGGGCCAAAACTGCAGCAGCTCCGGCAATCACGAACAGGCCCCAGAAACTGTCGAGACCCAAGCTGTTGGCAGAAACCGAGTTAGACGAATCCGGGCAGTTGGATTTCTCTGGAAGCCAAGCGTTTTCAATTTCCTTCATTTTAGGCCCTTCTGTTACGTTAAGGATTGCTCGTGAAATGTCTGGTACTAGCGGAGACCCTTTGGGGAAAACCTGTAAACCAAAAGCATGACATGAGATTTTTCAATCATAGAATATTCCAAGTGATTAAAAATTTTGGGGGCAAAAATGAGAGATTGAGGACTTACGAAGCCAAATCCAGCCGTTTTAAAGGTCGGGATCATGGTATATTTGTTGCAATTTTGAGAAATAACAAGCTTACAATAGAGAACTTCATCGAATGCTGCTGCTATCCTACCCTTTGCACTTCCATTGGAGAGAAGCACATGGCATTCTTCAGAAGACTCATAAGATATGAGTCTGGAATCATCGAACTTCATCTGCTTTAGCATCTCATAAACGAAAGAGCCATCCAGGTATCCCACTTTCTCTCCACTCTTTAGGAGCTGGTCCACATCAGCTAGAGTTGGTTGAAGATTTTGCACCACCAAAAGAGAGCTCAAGCTTGCAGTGTAACTTTGCGTTAATATGAGCAGCACGAAAATCCACACGATCACAACAAATCTGGCTAGGTTGCTGAATATACTCTCCCCTGCAATCCAGATTAAGGGAAAGCAGATAAATTATGCAAGAACGATATGTAAATTCTAATGTTCGATTGATTTATTAAAGTGAAGGGTGATTACTTTGTGCGAAGACCATGGTAGAAAAGGAAAACCAGAAGCTTGTGCCAACTTGATGCGAGGCTGGACCCCTGAAATCTTCGTTGATCCGATGTTCAAGAATCCACACGACCAATGCTATAAACACAAAGAAGAATGCGGTTGTCAGCCAAAGGTCCCAAGTGAGTGGCTTCAAGAAAACCCAAGCATTCTTGCTCTTGTTGTCCTTGTATGGCACAAGCATCGACACCCCGGATTCGGTGTATGGTAAGGTGAAATCCACGTATAGCGATCTGTTGGCAATGATCGTTGTATCACCCACCAGTGCATCGTAATTCTGTTCCAACACAAGGAAAAAGGGAATGTTTTCTTCAGCAACCACCTGATAGCATAGTAAATCTCAAACATGTAATCCGACGAAATCAAGCATTGCTCACCTGGTAAAATACTTGATCGACCATGTCATTGTAACTGCCGGCGCTACTTCCATTAGGCAAGGCAAACGGAATAAGGTCATAAGCCACGGCATAAGGCAATTTTTCTATGACGGCTTGAAAGATGTCGATACAGTATCCGGTGACTTGAGTTGTATTTGTGCTAGGATCTCGAGTCACCCTTACAAATTGATTGAAACTGTCCTTCACGGGGACTAAAATTTTCAGCCTCTTCCCATTTGTGGGAATCTCCCATCCCCTGGGGACAGAGGTCGAATCTCCTGGCCATATTACCGATCTGAGATTACTCTTTGAAGTGGAATATTTGCTTGTATTGGATGAATGCAGATCTCTTAGCAGCCCATTTTCTAGCGTCCAAAACCCAATCCCTCTCGCTGCATTTCCATTGATGTTAACAATCTGGAACACTGAAGACTCTAACTGCCCATCGATAAGTCTAAAATTTCCAGTGAGGCCCGTGAATGTCGTATTGGCTAGTTCTTGGAGAAGTTTCTGACCATTTTGAGAGACCCCAATACTGTCGAGATCCGTTGCATTTGCCGAAGCATTCAACATCTGGAAGGTAAAATTCGTCACACCCATTTCCTCAACGGCCATTGCCAGAGCGCGGGCAGCGTCATAAGCCCAGTACGCAAAAATGTTTAACGTAGGATTAAGGACGGATGGATTGTCTTGTTGGAATTTCATCTTCCATCGGACCATGAAGTCGTCCAGGTTTGGTGTGTCCGGGATATAAGTCTTGATGCCTAGTACTCCTTGCATCGAACCAGCGACAATAGACTTATCCACAGAACTCAATAGGTCAGTAATTCCATTAGTCAAGATCCACACATAACGTTCGCTCATCATTCCCGCCTCTTTTGCTTTGGCAAATAGCCGAGAACCGAGCGTAGGTGACATGTGCACAATGAAGACCCTCGTTTGCATCGTCATTAACTTGTAGAGTTCCTGCAGGATTTGATCGTCCGTGGCCAAAGGAGAAATGAGGCTCTTGTAGGGTACTCGCGTGCCGACTTCTTCCAGAGCATCGGTTAAAGAAGGTATGACGCCTTCTCCAAACTCGTCCACATATATGAGGACTGCTTCTTTCCAGCCGAAAGCTTGGACAACTGCGCTTATGGCATTCACTTGGGACGAGTCATTTTGCGTGGCTCGAACGAAGTACGGACTCCGAATCGAACTGAGGGAAGGACTAGTAGCAGAAAAAGAGATGATGGGCACATGAGATTTGTTTCCAAGGTCAATAATGAAGTCTGCTTGCATTGAACCTTCAGGGCCAATTATGGCTTGGACTTGCTTATTCTTTATCAAATCAAGAGCTGCAAGGATGAACGAGAAAAGACGGTGAAACAATAGCAATGGCGCAAGTAATAGAAGTTCTTATTGAAAAAGGCATAGTGTTAATCATAATCAATGAATTTTTTGTTTTTGGGTAAGGAAATCAATGAAAATTTTGATATATCGAGAAACTAAAAATGTTCAATAAAAAACAAAATAGGAGCTTGAAGTTGGAAATGAACTTGCAATTGATATTATTTAAAGATATAAATTGTTCGGCAAATGATATTGCAAACCTACAATAAACTGATTCTTTCAAGTGGAATTCTCTTCATCGTTAAGTTGACTTTTTCGGTTGAAAAGACAAAAAAGAGAGTTAACCTCTATATCTCATGACATCAGAAAAACTACTCTAATATCCAAGCCCCATATTCTAATGCTGTAAGTCTTTTTTTGAGGTCAGACCTTGATGATGTTACATTACCAATTAAGTCTCTCAGCATCCATATTAAACAGCTTTCATGTATTGACGATTTGAACTTGACACTTAAGTTGTTTCAATTCGACAGTAGTAACACAACTTAGGTAGAAATAATTAGTTAGTTACTCAACTCGGCACAGCTCGCTTATCATGATAATTGACTGAACTAGGAAAAAAAAAAACATCCGCATAATTATGTGGAGATATGTACCGGGAACGCATTTGCACGAGAGAAAAAGAAATTTTAATTGTCTCTAACAATCACCCTCGCTGCAGTGACTATTTTTCTACTATGAAAAGGACAAAAACGTTAGGCTCCCTTCATGGAATTGCACCTATGCAGCATGTTTTTCCGAGATGTACATGACAAACAGTAGCAGTCGAACTATATTTTCCCATCCGAAAACATAAGCCAAAATCCCGTTCACAAGTTCTTATCAAGACGAAACTTTGTAACTATAAATTTATATACATATGCATATGGGGAAAATGCGAGATGACAGAGAAGTCGGACTTCTCAATTCAAAGTCAACTTTTAACCGATACTAGTAGATACCGAGAAATTATCAGGTGGCTGGTAAATCATGTTGATCAATATCACTTCAACCAGTAATTACGTGGGTCTTATCATGAGGCTCACATGGTGATTGATGGCTGAGATGAATTTGTATCTGTAAGATCCATAAACTATACAACATCGTTTCAGAAAAAGTTGAGCCGATCGGAGATTTTCAGTTAGGCGCGATCGAAATAGCTACCTCCATGAAGCCAATCCCTAAGATAAATTCTCGCCAATATCATTTCTTGATATGGCTCCTGAAAAAGTATACGCCAAGGTATGAATAAAATAAGTGGTTCCAAAGTCAAATATTAGGCTCGAAGGTCAGCCTTGTTGAGAAGCACCGCCTTCCGCAGATTGACCAAATCCCACGAATCCTCTCGGCTCTCAAGCTTAAGCGCCAAATTGTCAGTCTCATACGACCACAGGACTTGGGCTATGTATTTCTATATTTCTGACTTCGAGACATCCTCAATCCCAGTGTGAAAGCGATCAAATTGAATCTCAAGTGCTGACTCTATGTTAATCTTTAATTCTATGACAAGATAAATAGTATTCCTTACCAAAAAAAAAAGTATAATTGGTTTTTATCTTGCATCGCTGAGACAACTGCATATAATTCTTCATCCTCTACGAGAATATGTGTATTAACCCAAAAGCAAACTACTCCCAAGTTCGAGCAGAGTTGACCAAAACAAGCTTCAATACTATCAACAGAAGGACAAAACATTTAACCCAAAAAATTGATGTCGTCGTATAATTCTGGACTAGCAACATGACCAGTCAAAGAGAGAGAGAGAGAGAGAGAGAGAGAGAGAGAGAGAGAGAGAGAGAGAGAGAGAGAGAGAACCTGCAGCAGCAGCAGCAACCTCATCTCGTTTGGAATCTCTTACGTTGAGGACGAGCCTGGTCTTGTAGGAAGGGTTTGAACTATAAAAGTCAGAGAGAGACATGTTAATGCAGCTTAATCCCATCTGACCCACCCACGTCTTCAGATCAAGAACCACCCCAACGTCCACCGGGATCGTTGTCCCATTGTTGTTGCTATTGCTCTGCGCCACTGTTCCGCAAGGGCCGCCGCTGAAGGCAGCGAGGATCGCGAAAAAGGAGAGAGCCAAAAAGAGGAGCCTTTCAGCATCGAACGAGATTGTTGGACGAATCATTGCAAAGGGTTTTTGGAAAAGGGGGAGATAGATTTGGACGATATGAGGACGACGACGAGGAATTTATAATGGGGAAGACATTTGAAAAGTCGGACAAGGCATGGGAATCTTCCATTCAAGCGTTGCCCGACGCGGGACCCATTGGGGCTTACGTACCATGCAAAGAAATAAGACGACCTCCGGCGGTATTGACGGTTCATTTTTTCCCCCCCTTAAATTTTGGATGAAGAATCCTCGCAATTCCTTAACCCCATGATCGTTCATACCGCCATTTTTTGCTGCTAACTTCCATCTTGTTCTAGACAACTTACGATGGGACTTCGTTTGGGAACTGGATCACTTGACCTGCTTTAAATGCAGGTCAGGTGACTTGCTTTTGTTCCCAACTGTTCGATCAGATCGGGCGGTTGGGGGCAAAAAGCACTTTAAAAAAAAAAAGTAAAAAGCTCCCCCATTTAATAGGGGTCGTCCGATCTGAGATCGGACAGCCCACAAAAGTAAAGTAGGTCGGGTGATCCAATTCCCTTGGTTTGTGCACTAGAGAAGTTGGATTTGACTTTTCTAAGTTGAAGAGAGACTGCCCGAAATGGAGTTAACCTGACGTGCAAAAGCCCCCGGAAGTTTGTGCAAAGAAGAAGAAGTTACCTGGTTAAGTTAGGATAAATTCTATAGCTTCTCAGATGATGTCTGCAATACCTAACGCTAATCCATTGGGATTTTCGTTAGTACCATAAACTACTTGGATTTTTTCTCGTGTCTAACTAGTTAGTTCTAGTTTTCTCTTTGGTTAAAATATCACACATCTCTATGTATAAATTCATATACTCTTCTGGTCCGTTCGATTCACGGAAAATAACTTTTAGAAAAATAATTTCTGAATTTTCCGATGTTTGTTTAATGGAAAACAAATTAGTCAAGGAAAATATTTTCGACTAACGGAAAAAACACCTTCAAAAGTGGAAAAATATTATTTACTTTTTTGAAAATGAATAATATTTTATTTTTTCTTTATTTATCTTTAAATATCGCAGCCTTCAACAGCGTGTCTCGACCTAGCCGGAGGCCTTTGACAACGAGCTCATAACCTCTAGAGGTGAGCTTCAGGGTTGCATTGCGAGACATGTGGCCGACGACATGTCAATGTATAACAAAAAAAGGAAATAAAATAAAAATCTGTATGTTTTATCATTTTCCTTAAGTTTCAAACGAACACCTGAAAATATTATCATTTTATAGGAAAATGATTTCCCGAAAAAATATTTTCCAGAAATGATATATTTTCCGTGAAACAAATGGAGCATTCTTGTACACATGATCATCTTTTATCCACCGGCTTAAATTAGAATAACTTATAGTTTGGTCTCACAGATTTTTATATGATATTAGAACTTGATTTTACCTCCCCTTTCATCAAATTCCATATGATGTATAGTCTTTCTTCACTTGTGAATATACACTTCTGAATTGAACTTTATAATAATTTTGAATCCTTGAATAACAATATTCCCATCGTCTTGCTTCTTTGTTTTGTAAACCAAAGAATCAACCGCTTATGAGAGATTGTTGCCTCATTGGCCTCTCTTTTCTGCGGAAGAAGAGAGGTCAAGAATTCCAGCTTTGACTCTAGTTAGGATGGCAAAAAAGTGGGTCATTCGCGACCTTGCACGGAAAACCTGATTCAACACGAATTATAAGTAGATCTAAGTTCCAGCACAATTTCTAGTAAAAAAATCTTGCGCAAGAAAAGCAAAATAACAATCCTTGGTCACCCTACTTAGTAGACAACGGACTAAAATCAACAAGATTCCCTTCTTCTAGAATAAATTATTTGTAATAAATAAATCGCCGGTCACCCTAATTAGTAGATAATAGACTAAAATAACACATTAATAATGTGAGATTCAATGTCGAAATCAAAGAGGCTTATCGAATTGGCATTACGGCCCTGTTGGAACCTTCCATCAAACACTTTTATGGCCTACTTGCAAATTGGAATTTCTTGGATGCTCCTAAAAATTCTTAGGGCTTGAATGATAATCATTCTCGTCTTTGGAACAATTTCTGACTAGAAATGAAAAAAATTACTTTTATTCTCTAGACAAGCTTTTGAATTGAAAAGACCCTTTGATAACAACACAAAAATTATATTTTCAGAACATAAATTCATTATATAGATGTTTTTAATTTCTATTTTTACTGCTAGTGGGCAGTTGTCGGTGGCAATAGGCGGCGATATATGGTTGGTGAAGGTGGGTATTGGTGGTGGCTAACAATCTACGGTAGTTGATGGTCGGCGGTGGATGGCAGCGGGGATTAGTGGGCAATTGTCGGTGGCAATGGGCGGCAGTATATGGTTGGTGGGATGGGCATTGGTGGTGGCTGACAATCTACAGTGGTTGATGGTTGGCGGTGGATTGTAGCGGGGGTTAGTGGGCGGTGGTGGTTGGCGGCAGGAGGTGGCGAGAGCCGATGGCGATCGGTAGTGGCGGTTGGTGGCTAGTGGGCAACGGTGTGTGACTGGTGATGGTAGTGGACAGTGGTCGGCGGGCGACGGGAGTGAATGTTGGTCATTTGAGTTTCATTTTGAGACTCAAATGATTAATGGTTTAGATAATATTAAAACAAATTAAGCTATAAGTCGTGCAATAACTCCTCCTTGTCTTCAGAGATTAAAATAAATGTGGGATTTCACATACCTACAGCCTACGAATTCTACACTAGATAGTCCAGGTTTTCTTTCTTTCTTTTCCTTATGTTGTTTGACCATAAGAGAAAGGTCTTTATCTACGCATTTGAGACATCTCTAATTAAATGTAGAAACTTGTCTTTGTCCCGCCTCGTTTACCTTGACCAATTCAACATGAGAACCACACACAGGGCAATCATCAACCCACGAATCCTCACAATTAGTTCTTTTTCCAATAAAAAAAGGTTTTGGTGAGATACATATGCTGAAGTGATGACTTGGATGTTACCGCATTGAGTAGAGCCCTCAAGTTTAGGAAAAAGTTTAGATGACAAAGTAGATATTAAACCACACTTGTCAATCGCCTTATTATTGTTATTATTCTTGTCTTGTTATTTACTATTATGATGATGATGATCATAACAATAATAACAATAATTTTATTTTTTATCATTAGTAAAATTGGCTTTCTATTACGTATTGATTGAGAGATATTTGTGAGTTTTCAAGAAGCCGCGCATGCCTTTTGACTTGAATTTGTCCTAATGGCTCCAATAAGGACTGCAGTGCTCCATATCTACCTAGCTTGAAAGGGAAACATCTGGATTCGTTTATAACCAAAATGCAACCGTCTCGGACCTCAGCCATTGATTGTGTAAATAGCAAGCTAAAGCATTATATCAATATATTATGAGTTCGTGTATTAACTACATCTCTCTGTAAAATTCACCTGGCAATTAATTTACAAGTTATCAAAAAAATAAATAAGAATCAAAATAAGGGAAGACTTGACTTAGGAGAAACTAAGTACGTGGCCTGTTGAGTGTTGATTTTAGCTACGAGTCAGTACATCAACCATCGATGAGGTCGTCCAAGAAATTAGAAAAGAAACTAGGAACCCTAACATGTTGAGTGTTGATTCTCAATGTGTTTACGAGGAGGGATGTGGTCGCGTTTGTATGTGATGGATGACAGTGGAAGCGGATTCTCTCTAACCTTGACTCATTTGATGCATATGTAAGCACCGGTTCATTGCTTCTTGCGCGGGAGTCCATTTTTATTATTATCATAAGCTGTTGGTAAGTATTAAATTTATGTAAAATAGGTAACGACTTTGAAACTAATTAGCTCTAGTCAAATAGATTTATTCAAATAAGTGGGCATTAACTGATTTGCAGCATACTGTACAATCTCATCCGTTGGATCATATCCTAATTTATTGATAGAAGAATTCGTCAAGCCGACCAGCTACACAAATCATGTGCCGACAAAGTGAATAAGGAAAATTTGTATCTTTTGTGGAGCTCAACAAGGAAATTTAGACCAAACAACAATTATATGGTTCAGGTGATTAGTCAGAGTTACATGATGGTTGATGTTGAGTAGACGGCTATTAAATGACCAATTCGAACTTTCTGGTATTCACACGAGTCCTTTTCAGTTTGCTGTCCATGTGCTTGCAGTAGTCCTTTTTATTTCTCTGCCCATGATTCACGGGAACGTTCCAGGCCATTTGATTTAGGGGATGTCCATGTGCTTGCAGTAGTCCTTTTTATTTCTCTGCCCATGATTCACGGGAACGTTCTAGGCCATTTGATTTAGGGGTATGTGTCTATCCAGTTCGAGATTATCGTAAATACTAGTGAAATGTCCTTGTACGGGTCAAAGAATACAAACTTGCATCCTTCGGATAATCAT
Source organism: Melaleuca alternifolia (assembly GCA_019926035.1). Lineage (NCBI taxonomy): Eukaryota > Viridiplantae > Streptophyta > Magnoliopsida > Myrtales > Myrtaceae > Melaleuca > Melaleuca alternifolia. The sequence continues at coordinate 59,588 of JAGKPW010000433.1, read as the reverse complement.
GTGAGATGTTCATTTTTCAAAAATTCATTTATTTAGACCAATAAAGATTTATGATATTAGAATATTATATCCCCATCTATTATATTTGCTTTCATAAATGGAAAACTGATCGGGTTTATAAAGGATCCTGAATTTCATCATCTTTAGATGCCAGAATATATGTCATTTATAGAGTCCTGTAAATATAATCTTATGCTTGAAATTGTGAGTATCTATTCTGCTTCCTTGAGATAAAGATGTAATGAATAATATAATTTTTTTTACATTACCAAAAAGAATATATAAACTTTTTGGTTATCATGGGTTACTTTTATTTATTTATTTATGGATATGTAAAACCTTGAACAATAAGAAGTGGAGGGTCACTACATAACTACAAGATCGTGAGTAAATTTGTAAACAAACCCTCTCATGAGTGTACCGAACATGAAGAGCGGGCACTGGAATGAATTATTGGAGAGTATGACAAGCAAGAATTGGATGTAAAATGATAAATCACATAGGACATAGAAAATGAGACTCGATGTTAATATCCCTCGATTGAGCTCAAGATTGAAAATATCGCAAAAGTAGGAAAAATATTGTCCAGATCAAAGTTGACATAAAACAATATATTTTCAGAATTATGATAACTAAGTAGCACACTTTATGAGAAGAAACTTTCTTTTTTGTCTTTTGAGAAGATAGTTTTGCTAATTAAACTCGATCTTCTGTGTAATTTCTTTGATATTTAGAAAACTGGACTGATTTTGATATAATTTCGGTCAAATCATGCAAATTTCAATTAGGAGAGATATCTCCAGCTCAAAAAGAAAAAAACTCAAAGTAAAGAAAGATGTTGTGAATTGACAATGTTTCTTTGGAATTACATTATGTGTATCTTCTACGTGAATATTAAATTATGATCATCTATGAAATTTTTTTATCAATGATAAAGGAACATATGACTCTTTGAATGTACTATGCCCTCAACTTGACTTTTAAACTTGTGAAATTTTCCTAATAACAAGATGCGCATGGTTATAAACAAAATAGATGATTTCAAAAGTCTAAATCTTGCAGAAATTAAGCATGTGGCAGTTGGAATTTAAATTCTTATCTAACTAAAATTAATGAAGGAGAGTTATTATGAGTTCAACGAGAGTTGAAGTGTGACATGAAACATAAAAAACATGAATAAGATCTTAAATTTATAATATGTTAAGTAAAATATTCATTTTTAAAAAGATGAAGATTCTCATTTCTCAATCAAGTGCAAAATTGAGAGGTTGAAATTCTACGCGTCGGTGGTTTGGACCTTGATCAGCTATAACTATCTAGAATCTTTTCAAGACTTTGGCTTGAAACTTCAATATATTATCGTTAGAGATTCCAGACTTAAGCGACAAGTTTGGAAATAAATGAGTCATGCCTTGTCATATTGGTAGTGCATGTCTGCTAGAGACTACGATGAAATTTCCTTGATTAATTTAATTGCTAATTACAAGCAATAAAATATTATTAATTCAATAATAATTATTTTTAGTATACATAAAAAACGTCATGGGTTTGTAAGGTGTGTGTGGTACTTGAAGGGTCGTATCGAATATTTATTAGAGCTTGATTTGTTTATTTCACATGCAAATTCTAGGAAAGAGCTTGTTTTGTCTTCTTCGCTTGACAATGTCATAGAAAAAAAATGACACTATGGATTAATAAATAGAAAACGACATTGGACGAATAAAATAAAATTCCTTCCAGTGTTCATTGAAATGAGACAACTCAAAGGAGTCATGGAGACAGTTTCATCTTGACAGCTCCTTGTTATGTCCTATGTGTCGTATTTTCTTCCTTCTTGATAATTTTTTTCGTCGTCTCTACCTTTTTGGTTAAAAAAAAAACCATTCTAATCGGCAGTATGAGATTATTAAGTGAAGATTTACTTATGGGATGGTTATCGAATTTCTTAATTTATTAAGTTTGCTTCATTAAGCATAGATTGAACTAATATTGCATCCTATATTGATGCAGGAAGAATAGTTGCTAACACAAATCTAGAAAAATGCAAAATTTGCAACCACGCGTTGTAACTCACAGTTACACAAACTTGAATAACATCAGAAGAATTTCTCTCGATTTATTATTCACAAAGGAGGAAAATTAAATTACAAGATAACATAATCTATCTATTTCTTAAAAACCCTAAGAAAATTACAATTTTAAAATAGGATATATATTAACTAATAATGAAATACAATCCACTAAATCTTAAATATCTAAAAGAAAACAACTAAACACTGAAACAAACCCCCTAATATCCAAACATAATCTTTAAAATAGAAAGTAAGGGAAGGAAATTAAAAGAAATAATCTTAAAAAATATCCCCCACATCATTCCCTCCCACAAAGGCCATAATATGCACGCAAGTGAAGATATGGTAAATTTAATTTTATAAAACAGGACCAAATCACTTTATAGAGGCGGTAATCTGCGCATAAGTGAAGATATGGTATTTAAGATACAAAAATATGTAAAACCAACAATGCATATGGTACAAAACGTGCATTAATAATAACATCCTATACACAGGAAGGAAAGATTATAGGAAATAAGAGGGAGAATAACACTACAAGTGCCATAACTTGTGTACGACGCTCACTTTAGTACCAAAACTTTCGACCGGATCACTTAAGTGCCAAATCAGAGAGAAAACAAACATTTAAGTGCCAATTTCGACCAAAAAGTGACATGGCTTGCTGGAAGTGTCAAGTCAACATTTAAAATAATAAAAAATAAAATATATTCCACATGTCATGTTTATTTAAAAATATATTCCACGTAGAATAAATTTTTTAAATTATTCTACGTGGATTTTTAACTAAATTAAATTAGTTATTTGAAAAAAAAGGTCAAAGAAAGGGCGCCTTGCCTCTACTACCACCCCACCCTCATCGGCGAGGGTGGGGAAGGTCGGCGGGGGTCGCTAGCCCCTGGCCACGCCAGCCATGGGAAGGAGGCCCTCGTAGACGGCCAGTGAGGCCCCTGTAGGCCCTCGCCTAGCTGGGCGAAGGTTGCGGCCCTCCCTGAGTGACGGTCGCCAAATTCCATAATTCTCAGCCACCGGAAATAGAATTTGGCGATCGTCGGCAGTCACCTTTGTTCGTGGCCTAGTAAATGCTCTGTTTTCCCCTATTTCGGCAGTGTATGAAGCGTTATATCGCGTAGAGTTGAATCTAGAACTTGTTTTCTAAATTGCACGTGAACTATTTGATAAAATGCTTAAATGAAGTACTGAAACTTGCGTTGTGTAATTAGCCATGGGTTAACCTATAATTTGTCCCTCCTTGCCGTAGACGTAAGAGAGAGCTCAAGCGGTGAGCATGGTGAGTAAGTAGTCGGCGCGTGCGGGCATGAATGCGAAGGGGTACTCTTTCTCTATCTGGTTGCCGAATGTCTCATTTGTGTCGTTGAGGACGTGCATCAACATCGTCCTTAAGAACACCCTTTCGGTGAACTGCGTCTTGAGGACGAGGAATGCCTCATTCCACTTCAAAAAGTTCGGGACACGCCACCGATGAAAGTGTTGATGAAAGTGGTGAGGGAGCCCCGAAGGCTAGAGCTAGGGAGGACGAAGCGGACAACCCGGCTCTGGGCATAATTCATGCCCTGCCATTGGCAGAAGTCGAAGCGCTCTCGTTTGAACCTCGCCGGTTATCCCTATCCTCGTCAGAGAGGGTAGGGTGGCAGCAGCATGGGCTTGCCGCCCTCCCCATTAAACCCCCTCCTTTTTATTTTAATTTTGAAAATTAATTTTATTATTATTTTAAATGATGATTGAACTTCCGACGAGCCACGTTGGATTTTCAGCCAAAGAAATCAGAGTTGGCATTGAAATGATCATTTTTTTTAACTAGCACTTAAGTGATCCGGATGAAAGTTTTGGCACTAAAGCAAGCGCCGTACATAAGTTATAGCACTTGTAGTGTTCTTATCCCAGAAATAAGGAGATCGGAACTCTTCTGCAATGGCGCTAATCCGTACTCAAGAAGAAACATGATCAGATGTGTATAAATGCAACATCAATATACTATATACCAGTTGATGATAAAAATAAAATGTTTTATAAACCTACTTAAGGGTTAGGGATACAACTCTAGCATTCCAGATTGAGAGCAAAAATAATGTTGAAGATGGAAGAAGATAGGATGTGAGTGAAAGAAGTGCATAGTAAAGGAGTTAGGTAGAGTCTTCCTGCCTTCCTCCTCGAGAGCGGTACTTATAAATGGCTAGGGTTTCTTAAAAAGTGCTACAGTATTGTTGGCCACTTCTCTCTTTTAGGTCTTCAGCTTGTAGACTTCATAGGGATAACCGAATCAATCTTTGTAGTCGATTCCCAAATGGATACTGTATTAGTCATGCTCATTTGAGTTTCCATTGTAAGAGATTGGATGATCTGTTTCATAGTGGCAATGTACTCATCAGGAGATTATGGTGGCAAGTGCGGCTGTTGCCAATGACTTCCTTTTGGGTAAGAATCTTTCAGATCCAAAAAACCTAGTTACCAACCAAATTAGCCCAATTTTTTTCCCAAAAGAAAAGTCAATAAGGATATCAAGTGTTATTCTTGCGGGAAAAAGGGCCATATTTCAAAATATTACCTTGTTAACAAAAGGTTACATGAGCTTTCCCTAGATGATAATATTCTTTACTAGCTAAATGATATCCTAGTTGCTATTGATTCTGATTCTTCTGAAAACTTTCTTGAAGAAAAATGTCTTTAAATTAACAAATAAAAAAAAAATATATATAGCTATTTACACCAAATTAGATACTTTTGCTAAAGAAGTTGGTTAATATGAATTTATTTGATAGTAGTTCTATCGTAGAGTACATTAATAGTTTCATGCAAGTCAAATGCTAGATAAAATTTATAGGCATAAATCTAGTAAGAATCTCCAAGCTTCACTAGAATTGTGCTTCATGTTAGAAAGCCACAACACCACGGGGAGGGAATATGGTGCACCGTAAAGGATGATTTCACTTTGGATGATGCTTTGAGCGGCATCATGGAGGAAGAGTTGCAAAGAAAATTCTCAAGCGAAGATAATTTTTTTTATCTATATCTTTGACAGCACTAGTAGTGAACCGTGGGAGAAGTAAATGCAAGGAAAAATTCAACGGACATTGCAGATCACAATTAAAGGCGAAGAGAGAGGTTGCAAAATATGAGTGTTGATTTTGTCACTAGACTGAACATTGAAGGCTTCAGTGAAAGCCTACGAAAAGAATCAGCAAGATGAGAACCAATGATCTTTTTTTTTTTTTCTGTTGAAATCAAACAGGCTCATCAAATTGGAATTACGGCCCTGTCGAAACTTTCCTGATTAAAAACTTTTATGGCCTACTTGCAAATTTGGATTTCTTGGATGCTTCAAAAATTCTTTAGGGTGCGAGTGATAATCATTCTTGTCTTTGCAACAATTTCTAACTAGAAATGGAAAAGGCTGTTTGATAATGACACAAAAATTATATTTTTGGAACAAAATCTGTTTGATATATCTTTTTAATTTCTATTTCTATTACTAGTGGGCAGTTGGCGGCAGCAGTGGGCGGCGGTAAATGGTTAGTGGGGTGGGCATTGGTGGTGGCTTACAATCTACGATGGTTGACGGTCAGTGGTGGATGGCACGGGGGTTAGTGGGCAGTGGTGGTCGGCTGTGGTTGGTGCCGTAATCGGTTGCAATTGGTAGCTGCGGTTGGAGGTGAGTAGCCAGTGAGCAATGGTGGGTGACTGGTGACAATAGTGGACGGTGGTTGGTGGGCACGAGAGTGTGTGATGAGAATTTTTTTTTTCATTCTATTCGATAATACGAAAACTTAAAAAAATTAATTTGTGATTTCTATTCCAAATCTATTTGTGCGCAAAAAATTTGTCTCGGAAATAGACAAATGAAATTGCATTATCAAACAGATTTTTATTTCAAAGCTATTATTGGAAACAAGAAAATAAAAAAAATAGAGAAAAAATGGTTATCATGCATGCCCTTCAAAACTACTTTGCGGTAGAATCACTGAATCATTGTCTCATATGGCTAAAAGAGTAGCTATCTCTTATATCATGTTGATCCCTATGTTCAACCCGCATAGTTAATGGTACAAGTAATATTGATAAACATGAGATATAGGTCATCCTTTAATTCTCGTTAGAAACAAAAAATCGCATGGTAAAATAAAATTTGTAGATCAAACACATCTAAACCGTCAATCATTTAAGTACCATGGTAAGACTCAAATAATTAATGGATAGGATGGTATGGATACAAATGATTTACAAACCATGTGACATCTTCTCTTTAGTCTGGGATTTTTTTAGAAGGTGTCGGACATCTAAAGGCAACCCTACGGACTCCACACCAAATAGTCTAGTTCGTTGTTTTTTCTATTTTCTTTTAGCTGCACTCCCGAGAAAGGTCCTTGTCGACGGGAGTACAGCTAACTTCATTGAACATAGAAATTAGTCTCTAGTCTCCGTCGTTGACCTTGACCAATTAAACATGAGAACTACACACAGGGCAATCATCAAGCCATGCTTCAATTCAACAGATTCTGTAGGTGCCTTAAGTCGTGACATCTTCCCGGTGGTTGCTCTTTTAATTACTTTAGATTGTAAAGAGAGCAATTGATGATATATCAATAGATAAAACAACAAATAGAAAAGGATCTCGATTATCTTTTTTATTTTATTTTAAGCTTAACACTCTTCTCAAGTTGAATTTGAAAGGATGATATGATATTGTCGCATTAAGTGGAAATCCTCAAGTTTAAGAGAAAAGAGAGTAGAAAATTCGGAAGCAAATGGAAAGAGTAGGTATGGAACTAAGCTTGATTACTTCTTTACTCCAAAAATCATTAACAATGACACCCACATATATTTATGGCTTAACAACATAGTCAGCTCGTCATATCATGGTGCTAATTGAGTGATTTTCTTCTTCTTCTTCTTGTATACTAGTACTATTATAATAACAGTTAACCCTATTAATAAAGGTGGCTTTCTATTACAATTTGAGTAACTTCAGTGAGTTTCCCAAAAACTACATATGCCTTGAAGTCAAACCTATTGACTCGGATGTTCCCCAATATTCTAATGTAAATGTCTTTAGTAATCATTGCATTGTTCCATATCTACCTAGTTTAAAACAGGAACCCATATGAAACCGTCTGATCTCAGCCATTGATTGGGTAAATAACAAGCTGGAGCATTATATCTAAATAATCTGAGTGTATGTGTGTGTTATGTTATATATTAATACATAAGAATGACCTGACAATTAAGGAAACCTTAAACTTAGAAGAAACTAAGTAGCTGGTCTCTTGACTTTTGATACAAGTCAGCATAGCAACCCATGATTAGGTCTTCTGAGTAATTAATATAGAAACCACAATATAAAGATTCTCAATATGTTTATGAGGAGGGACATGATTGTCTTCGTTTTGTGATGGATGATGGAACTGTGGATTCTCTCTACCAGTTGATTCATCTGATGCATATGAAAGCACCAGGTAATTGCCTCCTGCCTAGGAGTACATTGGTTATATTATCATAGGCTATTAATAAGTAATAAATTATGTGATTCGGTAATGACTTTGTAATTTATTAGCTCTATTCAATTAGCTCTAATCTATGTGGAGGCTGTAATAGCCGCGTTTCGGACTCGGTTCACATTTACGGCCTCGGGGAAATTTCCGGGAAATTTCATAATTTCCTTTTAATTTCGCGAAATTTGTGAAAGGCTCTTGAATTACTGAAATTAGTGATTAAAAAATTTTATTTGTCCCAAAATATCAAAATCTTGGTATTGGGAAATTTTAAGAAATTTAGAAAATTTTCCCACATTTTTCGAATTTTAAAATAAATTTTCCAATTTTTGAAAATTAAAATATTATTATTTTAATTAAATTTCCGAACCGGCTAGCGAATCAGACGACACGCGCCACGCACGCGTGCAGCTCTCCCCCTCTCTCCTTCTCTCTCCTTCTCTGCGGCATTTCCTCGAACAGTTGATGGGCGCCCATCAACTATTGCAACCGTTGCCTCAACGATCGCCTCGCCGCTGCCACCACCCACCTCTTGTCCTTGAGTGATGGCTGGAGTGATGTGGAGCCAATGGGGGACCTCCACGTTAATCAGCTCACCCTTAACGACCCCACTTGGTTAAACCGAGCTTCCACTCCACTTTAGACCCACGCCATTTTCAGTTCAGACCTCTTCAGCCCTCACCATTGGTGCCATTGGAGAGCCTGCAACACCCTTTGTTCAGCAACACCCACTACCGCCTTCGGTTTGGCCAGAGCTGTCGCCGGCAGCCCTCGAAAGAGGGCTTCACGGTTTGGTTTTTCTGGGTTTTCCAGAGAAACCTGCGACCTTCAAACAATGAGATCTCTCAACCTCGAGCACTTGGGCTCAAAACGACCCCACCAATCGACTCCTAAGGGTCTCTAAACCTCGATTTTGACTCTTGATGGGTTCGATTTGGTCTAGGTTCGCGAGAGATTAGTTGGGTTTGAGACGAGCTCAAACCCTAGCTCACCGGAGCTCCAATCCGTCGCCGACGCCGTTACAGCCATCGTCGCCGCTTGCCGTGGGTGTCTTTCGACTCGCAACCACCTCGTGGGTGAGTCTAGCTGCTCCTTTTTCCTCGATTTGGTCTGGAATCCTCGGATTTTAGCTCGAGACCTTAACCCCTCTTTTGGAAACAATAGAATCCGAGCTGCCGGCTTCGTGACCGGATTTCTCTCAGCTCCGACCACCCTAGCTCACGGCACCACCATCGTTCGATGCGCCGGAGGTACAGCTTTCAGATTCGACCGGTCTCAAGCTTCGGTTTGGCCGGTAGACGGAGAACGGCGGCCAGACCCGACGTGCCCTGACGACCCGACTCGCGACCCGAAAAGACGAACCGGGTCTATGACTTGCCGGAGAAGACGACCGTCGCCGTCGCCGGAGCAGTCGCCATCGCCGGAGCAGTCGCCATTGCCGGAGACTAGTCAACGGGCTAAGCCGTTGGCCTAGCAACCCGGTCTAGCAAGCCGGCCCAGCGACCCGACCCGGGACTAGCCCAGGCCAGGTAGCTCGGCCCAGCGAGCCAGCCCTAGCCGCAAGGCCTAGCAGTCGGCCCGGCCCAACCCAGGCAACCCGAGAGAGAAAGAAAAGAAAAGAAAGGAAAGAAAAGAAAAGGAAAGAAAGAAAAGAAAAAAAAGGAAAAAAAAAGGGAGAAAAGGAAGAAAAGAAAAGAAAAAGAAAAGGAAAGGCGGGCGAAAAAAAAAGAGTTATTTTCTCTTGGCCGTCAGTAGGTTTCTGGTTCAGCAGAGTGGAAGCCAAGAGACTCACAAGTGAGTGGGCTCTAAACCTTTATTAGGCGCATTTACTGCTTTAGTAGAAATTGGGTAGAATTGGGTAGAATGGCTAAAATTATTAGGATTCCTAGAAATTGGGATTGATTGATTGATTGCTTGATTGATTGACTAATTGACTGATTGTTTGGCCGCATAGAATGGATGGATCGACCAGTGATAGCCTAGTGGTGACGTTCCTCGTTGAACGAGAGAGGCACCTTAGTACTATAGTTGGCGTGTGGTGGTGCGGAGGGCACAAGCCCTTGAGAAAGTTGATAAAGTTCAACTTGGGCGTGGCCGTGGATTAAGCACCTTGAGATGGTGATGGTGTCGGTCTCACACTTCATATTATTTTTGGGAGTTACTTAATTAAATTAGCAAATTAAATTAACCTTGCAATTTATTTATTAAATTCGATTATTAGATTATTAGCCTTGCAATTTATTTATTAAATTCGATTATTAGATTATTAGCCTTGCAATTTATTTATTAAATTCGATTATTAGATTATTAGCCTTGCAATTTATTTATTAAATTCGATTATGAGATTATTAGTCGTGTGGTTTAATCCGATTAATTACTCTTGGCAACTATGAGACGGGGAGTCTTCCGGATTAGACTAGTCGCGAGTACTATGCGCAGTATGATAGGATCTTGGGATGTGAGATGTTAAAGTCGGTTCCCTAGCTAGGATAGTCGGACATACTGTTTAGAGACTAAGAGTTGGGAGGGACGTCCTAAGGACCCTAGGGTAGGGGTGTTCCTAATCTAGGGTTAGGGTTCGTTCACTGGGATACCAAGTATCTCACTCCACCACCCCCATCATCCCAGGACCCTACTATGGACCCGGAGCAGGAACTCTCCGACTTGGAGGACCAGTTAGAGGAGGAGGACCCCCAGGAGGAGGAGCCGTTGGAGGAGGAGCCATTGGGGGAGGAGCCCATTGAGGAAGAGTACTAGGATCAGCCAGAGCTGGAGGTGGAACCTCTAGAGGAGGAGGACTTGGAGCTGGAGGCTCCCTTTAGTTCGGATGAGGAGGCAGAAGACCTGGAGGAAGAGATAGGAATGGTCCCTGACCAACCTATCGATAAAGGGTGTGTGATTAATCAGAGGGTGAAGGAGTCCGGGATGGTCTCAGAGCCAGACCGAGTGGATTTGGAGCATCCCGAAGCAGACCTGGTTTCCACGCCAGCATGTAGTGGAGTACATGGGGTTCCTAGAGACCAAGATGGAGTACCTGTCGGAGCGGTGCGAAGCACCTTGGGGAGGCTACGAGTCTGGTTACGATGATCCCGACGGGGGAGATGACTCAGAAGATGGGACTGTTATCGACCCGAAGCCTCTTAGCGTATGCGAGTGGTTAAAATCGGTTAGTGCACCGTAGGCTAGTCCACCCCTTTTACCCTTCCCCGCGACTTTTGATTGTACAGCTGAGCGAAGGCTTGAACCCTAGGACTTTTGATATTTCCCTCCTGGTCTGATCTCTTTTGTATTTTGGAATGATGTGGACCCGTTACGAAGTTGTTGTAATGAAGTAATTTAAAGTTTCTATCTTAGTTCTTGTTCTTAATTTCTATGATTGAGTATTGGAGTCGGAATTACGGCGGGAGTTGAAGTGAAATTGGATCCTGAAGGTATGGCTACGTCTCCGAAGAATCGGAGCGTGACAGAGGCATTAACTAATTCTCAATGTACCATCTGATCTCATCCATTGGATTCTATGCCGATTACTTGACATGAAAATTCATTGAATGTACTGATTATACGAGTAATGTGGCAGACAATGTGAATATTTTTCTCTGTAAAACTTCTTATTGGGTTCTATCTATCGTATTTTCTTCCTTTCTGATATTTTTATAAGTTGTCTTCACTGAATATAAAGCCACTTTAACTAGTGATATGAGATTGTTAAGTGAAGATTTACATATGAGATGGTTATATAATTTCTTGATTTATTAGGCATACATATTGGAACTAGTATTTTATCCTATATTGAAGCAGCAAAAATGAGTGTTAACTGATCTAGAATAATGCTAAGTTTGAAAGCACGAGGCTTAACTCGCAATTACATTAACTTGCGTTGCAACAGAACAAATTCTCCCAAATAAATATTCATGAAAAGAGGGAAAACTAAATTACAAGGTAACATCATCTATCACTTCTATAAAAAAACCCCTAATGATATATATTAACTTGTAATAAAATCCAACCTACTAAATCTTGAATATCTAAATGAAAGCTGCTAAAAACTGAAACAAATAATCTAATACCCTAACATAATCTTGAAAAAGAAGCAAGGTAATGAATAAAAATAATAATCTCTAAAAACATAGGCCCCAAGTCATTCCCTTCCACTAGGAGAAACTTGATTCAGGCAAGTTTTGTCTGCTTTGTTCCTTCTTTTGTTTGAGAAGTCTTGACCACACACTTTGAAACACTTGATAATTGAATTCATCAGCTGAACCGTGATAAAAATTAGCATCATGAATCGAACTTCAAGATAAATCGATAAAATCTCCAAAATAAAATTTTTAAAATGGATAATCGAATTTTCACAAAGTTAGAGATCAATTTTGTTCTGAAATTCTGCATGTCCTTCTTCAGCAACTTTATTTTCTTCTTGTTCATATTTTTAAATACCAGAATGTAGTTGCTTCCATCACAATTTAAGTCTTTAACATTTATTTTAGTAATAATTTGTTAAAATAGTTTGTTATCTCGAAAGGAAGTGATTATTGGATACAACAAGAAGTGATTATTGTATATGAAAAGAAGTCATTGTTAACATAAAGAGAAATGATGGATGATTATGAAAAGTAGTGATGGCTTCGATAAGGTACCTATTCCCAAGATATGTGTTGATTTGTTGTCTTCGAGTATAATCAGATCACTCATTGTTCAAAAGAATGACGACTTTCTCTTCTTCAAGAACTCTCCCTTTTTTACAACATTCTATCCTCTTCACAATTGTTGCACAAGTGTGACAACACATTTAAGATGAAATTTTAAGAGAGAGTTTGAGTAATTGCTAAACTCGTTTACCTATAACTTTGGTATATCTCCTGAAAATATTCTTTTAGAACTCGAAAGTATAAAATTTTTGGGTTAATAGTATCTTAAGGTCCGTGATTGTCATCACGCAAAACTACTTGAACATCTTCAAATTTTCCCAACAATCTTGATATATCATTCTCATGAAGATGGAGACAGTAGCTATATGACATCTTGAGTTTTCAGCACTGTCCGAAGTAAAATGAATGGGCTTCTCACCGACAAGCTTATGGTCCTTTCTCTCGGAGCTGATCACTCGCGAGTTAACAATCTATCAGGTCAAGCCCTTAAGGGGTGAAATCCCTAAAAGCTACCTGACAAGTTGGATTGGACTAGAATCGTGTTTGGTTGATTTTGGCCACGAAATTGAACTTAGATTCGAGAATCGAATGTTTGAGCGTGTCATGATTTATTTTTAGGACATTGTCTCATCTTTGGGGGAAATTACCTCGAGATGGAAATTTTTGCGGAAAAGATTCAAGTTAGACTTGAATTGATGAGGATTTGAATGAAACTTAAGATGAATGGGTACAAATTCATAGGTAGGATGGGCTACTGCATAAGTAAGTCGCTTTAGAATTGAAGAAATTAACCACCGACATGAAATTGTTGGTGGGTGAAGCTAAACTTTTTCAATGACTTTTTTTTTATATAAGCTTTTTTGTTTGCTCCTTTTTTAGATTAAAAACTACATCTCATATATCAATTATTGAGAGACAATAGCCATCATGAGTTGAGAAAAAAAAAGAGAGAAAAGAGAAAGAGAGGCGGTGACGGTTAAAAAGGAAGAAAAACGTGAGTGCATGCATAAAAAAAAGAAGAAAAAGTTATTTTTTTCTTCATGAGTGTTGTCAATCTCTTTGTGCTATGATCTTGAGAACATATTATCATTGTATTTCGACTTTCTTTGAAGTCTAGTGGATTCACATGTTGTCCCTCTACATAACATAGCTCAAGTTTGGATAATATTTGGTAACAAATTTTCTATTGTCTTCTTTCAATTTTGTTATTTAATTATTATATTACGCTTGTGTCGATTGTTTGCTTGTGTTATTTTTCTGGTATAGTGTGTGATTCTTGACAATAATATTAGAGCTTAGGTTGGCTAATCAAAGACGTTGAGGGTTTTTAGTGACATTTGATTGACAACCAATGATATGGTAGAAGATAAATAAGAATTGGCAAGTTCAATTAGTAGGATTTCGGATGGTAGAACTCCATATCGAGGGCTGTCTTTATTACAAGATATCTTTATGCACCAATTGAGGATTGGAAACTTGAAATTAAAGAAGTGGATCTGATAGCATAATCGTGATGAGAAAATCTTTGATCAGAAGGCTTTGCGTGTAATTTATCGTGGGCTAACAAATAACGTAGGGTACTAACCGCAAAAACAAGGATTGCAAAAGAAGCCATCTAGATTTTAATTGCGTGTGTATATATAATTAATTTTGATAGAAAAACACGATCATTAAAGGATGACCAGATCTCTTTACAGAGGTTGTAATCCGCATGTAAATGAAAATATGATAGATATAATTATTTAGAATAGGACCACTTCACAGAGGCAGTAATCCGCACATAAGTGAAGATATGGTATTTAAGATACAAAAATATGTCAAACCAACCATGAATGTGGTATAAATGTGCATTAATAAGAAAATTCTTTACACAGAAAGGAAAGATTACAAGATATAAGGAGGTCAAAACTCTTTTGCAAGGGTGATAATCCATACTCAAGAGAAGACATGATCAGATGTGTAAAAAAATGCAACAACAATAAACTATAGACTAGTATGATCAAAAATAAAATATTTTATAAACTTACTTAAGGGTTAGGGATACAACTCTAGAATTCTAGTTTGAGATGCAAGAAGACGCTTGAAGATGGAAGAAGAAAGGATGTGACTGAAATAAGTGCGTAGTATAAGAGTTGGGTAAAGTCCTCATGTCTTCCTCCACGAAAGCAATATCTACAAAGGGCTAGAATCTCTTAAAAAGTGCTACAATACTGTGAGCCACTTCTCTCTTTTAGGTCTTCAGCTTGTAGACTTCATAAGGATAGGTGAATCAATCTTTGAAGTCGCTTCCTAAATGAATATTGTAATAGTCATCCTCATTAGTGTCTCTACTGTGATGAGATTGGGCAAAAAAATGTTTATTCAACTTATGCAATGATCTGCTTCATAGTGGCAAGGTATTCTTTAGGAGATTACATGGTGACAAGTGTGTCTATTGCCAATGATTTCCTTATGGGTAAGAATCTTCTAGATTTAGAGAACCTAGTAACCAACCATATAAGCCCGAATCTTTTCACAAAAGAAAAGTCAATAAAAATATCAAGTGTTATTCTTGCACGAAAAATGTTCATATTTCAAAATATTGCCGTGTTAACAAAAAGGTTACACGAGCTTTCCCTAGGTAACAATACACTCTTCTTTTGAAGACTTTCTTGAAGAACAAGGTCTTCAGATTGACGAATACATATATATGGCGTAACATTTTCTTTTCCCTATCTACACCCGGAGCCAATCCCCTATCGGTCTTGACACCATGTCGTAGAATGGGAGCTCGTGTGAAACCTTTTCTTTTTGGCGTAAGAGCGGCGGAACAAATTATTACGGTCGTGTAAGAGTTGGGCCGGAGGTACGGTAAACTCGACCAAAATAGGACACCCGAAGGGCCTGGCATGTGCAATCCTATCCCATCCAATCTGAGTCCGAGCCTTGCATTTCGGATAGCCATCCGTAGCATCATAAGGAAGACCTCCCTTTCGAGGTACAAAAATTGTTTGATAAATAAGAGGTTGGTCTTTCTCAACGTGGTGTATAGCACGAAAAACCTTTTGATACAAGATTAAGCCGTTCACATGAAAGAAGAGAATCAATGTCGATTCTCTTCCTTCTCTTTCTCGTGGGGGAACATTCGGGCACATTTGTAAATATCTTATACTGCATCAGGATCACAAGTGGAATGCTAAGCAGAGGTGGGAAGGCAGCGAGCTCTGCATCAAAAGTGAAGCGAGCCCTACTAACTTCTCTCTAGAAAGCCCTATTAGTCTAGCTTGAAAGCCGTTGCACGCTACTAGTGTGCATCCTTTGGCTGGCTTCAAAGTGCTAGTTGTAGCATGCGAGCACTTCTATAGAGTAAGGCTCTTATGTGGAGTCGTAGTCCACGAGGCTTGTCTTCTCTCCAACGACTAGCTTCCCTCTCTTGTTCCAGTTTGACAACGAGGACGCTGCCCTGCCCTTGTCATGCCATGAAAGGACTTCAGCTTGCGGTGTGGTCCAACCCATAGGCAGAGTCTCACTCATCTCCCCTATTGCTTAGTGCTCCCTGCTGCTTCGCTGGGCTTTACCCGTCCCCGTCGTGGACGCAGGCTTCCATAAGAGAATGAAAGGCTCTCAACACAAGAAAATGCAAACTACGTGTGTAATGACTGCGTTCGGGTTCGGTTCGCAATTTTGGCTAAGCAGGAATTTTCCGGGGAAATTAATACTTTCCCTTTTTATTTCGTGAAAATTGTGAAAGACTTTGAATTTAATGAAAATTTATGTTGGAAAATTTATCTGGGCCCAAAAATGTCAAAAACTGCAATATAGGATTTTTCCAGAAATTTTATGAATTTTTAGGAATTTTTAAAACAATTTTCCAATTTTCAGGAATTAAAATATATTATTTTAATTTAAAATTCCGACCGGCCAGCGAACCGGCCGGCCCAGCCC
Source organism: Melaleuca alternifolia (assembly GCA_019926035.1). Classification (NCBI taxonomy): domain Eukaryota; kingdom Viridiplantae; phylum Streptophyta; class Magnoliopsida; order Myrtales; family Myrtaceae; genus Melaleuca; species Melaleuca alternifolia. The sequence goes on along the minus strand of JAGKPW010000433.1, from coordinate 43,436 downwards.
CGCGACCCGCCGGTCCGATCGGGTTGGACCGGGAAGCACGCGCACGGCACGCGCGCGACACGTGTGCCCGATCTCCCTCCCTTCCTCTCTCCTCTTCTCTCTGGCATTCGGTCAAACAGTTGATGGGCATCCATCAACTGTTCAACCCGTCGCCTCAACGGCCACTGTGGCGCTGCAGCCACCCACCCTCTGGTCTGAGGGGACAGCCGGAGGGGACGACAGCCCTTGGCGGAGCAGCACGTGGCGCCGGCGAGCGGTTTTCCGGCTACCACCCACCTGCTCCCACTCAGTATAAACTGAGTGGGCAAGCCACTTTGAGCTCGGGTTTCTCCGAGCTCAGTCCACCTCTCGATTCGTTCTTGGTATCCCCGTGAAGCCTACAGTGCCCTCTCTTCAACGCCGCCGGTGGTGGGCTTCGACTCGCCGTGCTCCGCCGCCGACGGCCCCCGATAGAGAGCCTCGCGGCCAGCCGTTTCTGGAAATTTTCCAGAAAGGCTGCGGCTTCAAGAGGTAAGTTCACCCCTCCTCCGACCACCTTGGCTCGATTGGTTGATACCAATCGCTTCCTTGGCCTTCCTAGTTCTTAGATGTGGTGTAAATTTGTCTGCTTTTGGGCTAGACTCGTTGGATTCGAGCTTGAAGCTCGAACCTCCTTTCTCGGGAAACCCTAGGTGAACCGCCAACTTCGTGGCCGTCTCCCCGCCAGCTCCGACCACCTCTGGCCAAGCCGTGACCACCAATCGACGCGCCGGAGGCTCAGCTTCCTCTCCCAGCTGGTCTCGAGCTTCGATTTGGCCGGAGAACGGTGAACGGCAGCCAAACCCGAGAAAACCTCTTGACCCGACACATGACCCGACTCACGACCCGGAGTCGGGGTTCGCCGGAGAAGACGACCGTCGCCGGAGCCATCGCCGTCGCCGGAGACAGAAGACAGCCAACGAGCTAGGCAGCCAGCCCAGCAGCCCAGCCCAGTCAGCCGGCCCAGTCAACGGCCCGGCCGACCCCGGCCCAGCCAGCCAGCCAATCAGCCGACCGACCCAGGCCCAGTCAGCCGGCCCGGCCCAGGTCCAGCTCGCGTGGCCTAAAAAAAAAAAAAGAGGAAAGAAAGAAAAACAATTTATTTTTCCTTGGGTGCAACCAGGAGCGCAGCAAAGGGAAATTAGCCAAGAAAACTCACAAGTGAGTGGACTCTAAACCTTTATTAGGCGCATTTACTGTTTTAATAGAAAACGGGTAGAAACGGTTAGAAATGGCTAGGGCGAGTGGAACGGCTAAGATTCCTTGTTTACTCGTCAATTTCATTGATTAGTTAGATTGGTTAGCAGTATTGGATAATTGTGAATTGTTGACCACTTAGGTGGTTTAGTTCGACTCGTGTCGACCTAGGGATCGGCATCTCACGTTTTACGAGAAATGCCCTCGTACATTTACTTGTGCTCGAGCGTGGTCAGAGTTTGGACCCCTCGAGGGGAGGGGAGTGTCGGCTTGACACCTTTGTTTAAATTTTAGAGTTGTTTAACTCATTTATTTCTACAATTTAATTCAATTAGTCATTTATCATTAAAAGTTCTTCGTATAGCATTTGATTAATTTAGTTAATAGCCCCTTTTTGCTTTTCAAATTCATTAAATTATTATTGTAATCAGTCAATTCTAGTATTGCTTTGTGTATTTGAATTTTACGCCGCTTTCATTTAATCAGTTATGCCTACATAAATTCCGTATAGTCACATTTAGGTTCCCGTTGTAGATCTGCCCCACTCTGTAAACTATTTAGACCCCAATGACGTTCGTTAGCCTACCTTTAGCTTAGAAATCTAGAGGTGGGGAGTTCTTCGACTTGGGTTGATATTGAGTGTTTCTGTGCGAAGCTTGGGAACCTTGGGATGAGAGATTTACAGCTAGGCTTGCCTAGGGTCGACTGACAGGCCAACGGAAGCCCGAGAGTTGGGAGGGTCGATTTAGGGACCCTAGGGCAGGGGTGTTCCTAGTTTAGGATTAGGGTTCGTTCACTGGGATACCAAGTATCTCATTCCACCACCCCACCATCCCAGGACCCCCGTATGGACCCGGTTCAGGACCTATCAGACTTGGAGGACCAGCTAGAGGAGGAGGAGCTTATGGAGGAGGACCCTCACGAGGAGGAAGCTTGGGATCTACTGGAGCTGGAACCTCTGGACCCGGAGGACTGGGAGCAGCAGCTGGAGCTGGAGCTGGAGTGGGACCCTCAGGAGGAGGAGGATCAGGAGGAGGGGGATCTGGAGCCGGATATCCCCTTCAATTTGGATGAAGAAGAAGATGAAGATGAAGAGAACGGCATGGCGGCAGCCCCCGTTCCCCCTAGAGACATGGGAGATGTCATAGACATAGAGGTAAAGGAAGATGGATTAATCCAAGAATTCCACAGCACGACCGGTTGGATTTGGAGCACTACGAAGCACATCTGGTACCCACATCAACACATTAGCGTGTACACGGGCTTCCATGAGACCGAACTAGAATTGTTGGTTGAAAAGTGTGAGGTACCACAGGGAGGCTACGAGTCCGGCTTCGAAGACCCTGATGGGGCAGACGACTCAGAGGATGGCACCGTGGACAACCCAAAGCCTTCGTGTGTGCGAGATTGGCCCAAGCCGGTGGATACAACTTAGGATTAGTACTCTCCCTTTTCTTCTCCCCGCGACTTTTGATTGTATAGTTGAGCGGTGACTGTGACTCTAGGCTTTTGTTATGTCTCCTCCTGTTCTCTTCCCTTTTGTATTTTGACCTGACTTATCCTTGTATCTATGGGAAGTAAGTTTCTTGATCAAAATGGAATGTAGTGTTCTACCTTGGGAACAAGTTAACTAAGAACTAGATTCTTTTGCAAATCTTAGAGAAAAGTTGGATCCTGGAAACATTGCTACGACCCCGAGGAAATCGGGGCGTGACAGCGTGGATCCTACCCGAGTTCATTTTCTGCGGCCACCGGCCAGCCACTGGGGAAAGATAGCGCGGCCCCCTCTCGGGAAAAAGGAGTGGGGGTCAAACAAGCTCTTGCTGTAGAGGGGGCCCACAAGCACCCTGTTAAAGAGGAAGCTGCGGGTTCAAGCCCCGGTAGTCCCGACGAAATTCAATCCAATAAAAAAATACATTAATTCATCTCTCCATTTTTTGTGAAAAAGGGGTACAAATAGCCGATTGCTCATATCTTTTTGTTTTTGTTTGGCATTTTTCTCATCAAAAGAAATAAATAGGGTAGTTTCCATTACCATTACCTCAACCAATACTGATTGATGGGAGAGAGATATATGTGGATTTCTATAATTATTGGTAGCATCATATTTAGGATTCAAAGAGATATCGATACCATACTAGGTCTGGCTTTTTCAATTGCTCCTAATCTGTGTAATAGAATAAAGTATCCACTGTTTATCAGGAACACATACGCAAATTGAATTCATTTCTTCTATGAGACAAAATGAATTTAACATAATAACTTTGATCCAAGACTTTGACTTTTTTTTTTTAGATTCAAAGAAAAGGAGATACTTTTCTGGTTCCGAGTTTGTGTCACTTCAATTCCTAGTTTGAATTTGAAATATTCTATCTCATGTAAATTGCATATATATATATATAGATATATATATATATGTAGCTATCCACACTAATTTACACACTTTTGCTGAAGAAGTTGGTTAATATGAAGTAATTTGATAGAAGTTCTGTAGCAGAGTACATGAATAGTTCATGCAAGTCAAATGTTAGTTAAAATTTGTAGGCATAAATCTAGTAAGAAGCTCCAAGCTTTACTAGATTTGTGCTTCATGTTTGAAAGCCACAACACCACAATGAGGGAATATCGTGCACTAGAAAGGATATTTGGCGTTGGATGATGCTGTGAGCACTATCATCAAGGAAGAATTGTGAAGGAAATTCTTAGGTGAAGATAATTTTTTTGTGTCTATATCTTTAACAACACCAGTAGTTAACCGTGGGAGAAGTAAATGCAAGGAAAAGTTCAACGGGCATGGCAGATCACAATTAAAGGCAAAAAAAGAGGTTGCAAATTATGAGTGTTGATTTTGTCGCTAGACTGAAAATTGGAGGCTTTAGTGAAAGCCTGTGAAAAGAAGTAGCAAGATGATAATCAAGGATCTAGTGATGTAAGTGATGAATCTTTGCTAGGAAACTTGTGTTTATTAGTAGGTTTGACTTGTTGACGAACAAGGGGTATGTTGACTCTAGTGCTTCTTTTGATTGCACGTCACAAAGAAACCTATCTCGTGATTATGCAAATGGTGATTTTGGGCAAGTGTTTGTGGGAAATGGCCACATGTGGATGATTGTTCAAAATTGAATCGCGATTGTGAACATCTTGGAGGACATCTAGTTTTGCATGAAACTAGATCTATTCAAGAAATGAAGAAAAAATTGATGCCTTCTAGAAAGCTTGACTAAGAAGGTTTGATAACAACCTTTGGATGCGAATAGTGGAAGACAACCTCGGTGACAAGAGTAGTATGAAAAAGAAAGCATACATGTATATTTTACCTTCTCCAAGAGACAATATCGATGATATGGTAGTGACTTCAGGTAGTTTCTCTACTCTTTGGTTTTACCAGTGAGACATTTTGGTGAAAATGGTGCAAAACAACGTTAAAGAAAGTTGCTTCCAATTTTGCAAAAGATCGAGTTAGATTCCTATGAGAGAGTAGTGAAGACTCTTCACTGTGAAGCTGAGATCACGACATTGTAATTCTTTTTTGTTACATAGTGGAATTCAGCCAGTAGGTTGTCAGTATGGGAGAGTAGGCATAGGCTTGATCTAAGCCGAATCACTACAAACTCTATGTTCTTATTCTCTTCCCTAAACTGCTTTATTTTGTTCATAGTATCATTTCATCGATAAACTCTGAACTCATCAATTTTTTTTTTTTTATCTTTAGAATCAATTTTGAAACAATAGCATTCCACGAAAATTTTCTTACACCTATTCACCCCCTCTAGGTGTTCATACTAGCACTTTCAAATTGTTCGTCATTTCGAGTACTATCCATATATACAAAAATATTCACATTTCACCGAGTCAATTTGCTCTAATACTAATGTCGGGATTATCTTATTCTATAGGATATGAACAAATCGCAATGAAAACTACTCTTATAAGACCCAATCCTAAATCCTACTTGAATAATTGATCGTGAGGATAATCACAAGATGAAATCATACCCGTGGTCCATAAATTAGATGCTGAACTTGTGAGAAAAAGTTACAAATCCGAACATGAGCGTATCTAGGGAATTGCACAAATGACCATTCCTGTCGATTTTTCTTCTTCTTTGCTTCTTTCTCACTTAACCCACCCCATAACTTTTTTTTTTATCTTGAACATGCAAGAGAAGACAATAATTGCCAAGTGGTTATTATTCTTAAGTCGGGCCGGGCTGGGTTTAGCCTATCTTGGGTGGTCCAAAAGGCCATTAAACTCAACAAAAGAACCAAAAAAAGAGGAGGGCGAAGAAGAGGGAAGAGAATAGGAGCTCTGAGAGACAAAATAGGGAGGCTCGAGGAGAAGAAGGAAGAAAAAAAAAAATAGAGGAGGGAAAAGGAAGGAAAAATCAAAGAAAGAAGGAGTAGGTTTTAGGCCTCGCATGCCACCTTCATCAACGGCGTTTGATGACTTCCAACTGACAAGCAACTTATGTTCTCATTATTTTTTATGAGTCTGTTTAATCTTTCGATTCAATCCCTTAATCTGAGGATCTCGGCTCAGAGATGACAACGGACGGCCATCCAAAGTTTGGTCTATTAGGAACTCACCTCATGCTATCGTCCTCAAGCTGAGTAGGAATTTTCATAACCAAAAACTTTTCTTCTATCCTCACTTATTTTGCTCGAATTGGCGAAACGAGGCTCGCCGGCCTTGGCTCGCACCTTTGTTGACCTTGTTTATGCTTGGCTCTGTGTGTTTTATGTGCTATTGTCTAGTTGTTGAGTCTTAGCTTAGGTGTAAGCCTCGACTGTGCTAGAGTTTCCTCATCAATTAATGCCCACCATATGTTTGTTGAAATGCCTCAATTGATTTTCTTGGCCAAGCTTGTTTTTGTTTCGTTTGCTCGTTGTTCCATGGCTGAGGTGGTTGATGCCAGTAGTTTTCAAATTTCCTTCGACTGAGGACGATGATGCCATTTGGTTGTCTTGAGGTTGGTAGTCAGCAAAGTCGGACATCCTACTTAGGCAAGGAGTGTAGGAGGCAAGCTAGTGGAGGCTAGGCCGACTAAGGGCGTCTTTGCTTGGCCATGGGCTAGTTGTGGTGTTAAGAGAGTTAGTACTTGATTTAATTTTGATTGGTTTCAGCCAAGGGTTGAGAATTATGTTGATCTGGGTTAGGCTATGTGAATTATGGGCCAGCTGATATAAGAAATGGAATTATGGGTTGATCGAAATAGGAAAGGAAATAGTAGGCCATCGAAATAGGGAGCTGGACCATTTTGTTGAGGTCCAGTTTTTGGGCTCAAGCCCAGAAGGCCCGATCCATGGATTTAGGTTTGGAGCTCAAATCCATGTGTCTAGGCGATCCAAACCCGACTTGATTTGGAGCCCGATCTGGATCCCCTTTTCTTTAGTATTACAGTATATAGTATTTTAGCAATAATAAAAAAGAAATTTTAAAACAATCTAACAATAAAAAATGAAAAAATATTTTAAAAAGCCAGCCTTGCTTTGAAGTTAGGTTTTATCATTATATTGCCTAGCTTAAATTAACAAACATTGCATTTAGGAAAAGATAAATAACGAAGTTGCTCTTGTGGGTCAACTAAGTGTTTCTTGGTTCCCACAAGTCTTTTTTAGCTTTATTTGTGTATGCTTAGATGTATGATTAGACTCGATGTATTATTTGACAAGTAGCTTACTACCGTGGCTAAGTGCAATAAAACTACATGACTAATTTTAAAACTAATCCCAAGGCATTTTGGTTGAATTGGCATGAACGTTACTAATGATTTACTTTATGTGAAAGAATATTATGAATTGCTTGAATAAATGTTTCAATGTTAAAATCGATACTCGTTGGATTATGGCCTATGATAGTGACTGAGCAGGTGGCCCAAATGGAGTTAATGGTGATAGCTCGATGTCCCTTTCAATTATAATTTTTGTACTAATCTAGCCTAACTCTCCATGATTGTGCTTAGTTTGAAGTGTGAGGGTTCTTTTTGTGAGTGTGATGAATAAGCTTGTGCTATTGTGAGCCATAGTTGACACTAAGATGTCAATAGAAGTATAGAAAGATGATGCTGGTTTAGGTTCCATTTATTTCAACCGCAATAAAAGAAAAAGATTTTTGAGTTTTCCAATGTTTGATGAATGAAAAGTATATCTGTCAAAGGGAGTATTTTTAGTTGATAGAAAATCCTCTTGTAAGAATACAAGAAAATGACTTTCCCTTTTCAAAAAAAAAAATCATTTTCTCATTTTATCTATTCTCTCAAACAACCCTAAACTATAGGAATACTACACTTTACACTTGTCACCCATTCATCATTGGCAATTGGCTTCATTGATTATGGCTAATACACCGGCAACATTTCCGGCACTAGTATTGTTTTGTTGTGGTTATATCATGCAAATTCCCCGGCCAACATTCCTTTCACTATCATGCAAATTCAACAACATTGATGATATTTGGTATTAATTACAAATAACATTTACGTCTCATGGAACCATTCTAAGTCTTGATAGCTAGTTTAGAACTTGAGAATTATTTATTTATTAGAAACTTAAACTTCAAGGAAAATCCTCAGCCAACATTCCTTTCATATTAGCAAATTCTACAACATTGATGATTTTTGGTATTGATTACAAATAACATTTACGTCTAATTGAACAATTTTAAGTCTTGACGGCTAGTTTGGAAGTTGAGAATTATTTATTTATTAGAAACTCAAACATCAGGAAAAATTACCTATTTAGTCCTAAATCTATTTCTTAAAGCCAATACAGTCCTACTTTTTTTATAAAAAAAGCGTCAATGTAGTCCTCAACCTTTGCACAAAATTCTAATATAGCATTTCAACCAATTTTAGTTATAAATCAGTGATGTGCCAGTCCATGTAAAATGTCATCATGAGTAAAGTTAGCCATGTCTGATATCATGTAGGATGATCGGCGATAACTAAACATTACATCAATGATTTCTGTTGGTAATTGATCCTAATGACTATATTGGAACCTCGTGTAAAGGTTTATGAACCCCTTAGTAAAATTAAAAAAAGTTTAGAATCAAATTGGCTTTCGTAAGATGGATAAGGCTGGGAGTGCCATAACTTGGGTACCACACTAACTTTCGTGCCAAAACTTTCATTCGGATAACTTCAGTGCCACTTTTTCTAAAAAACAGTACTTTAGTACCAACTCCGATCCAACTTGCCAAAAATTCGACGTGGCTCCCATGTGGCTAGCCGGAAGTGCCTAAGCATCGATTAAATAATAAAAAATTAAAATTCCAACAAAAAAGAGGGGCGTTTAAGGGGGAGGGCGGCAAGCCCTCGCTCACTGCCATCATCCCACCCTCTACCATCCTCGTCATCATCGATCCCCACAGGCCCATCATTAGCTCTTATGTCCACTCACACGCCACCTCTTCCTCATGCACCGACAACCTCCGCTTCATCCACCTCCCTTTGCCTGACCTGCCTCGCCCGAGCGAGTACCAGTCCACCAGTTCTGAGTGGCTACAAGCAGATAACAAAGCAATGAAGGTAACGTCATTTGATTTTGTTCGATTTATTTGCATTTTCTGCAACTTCTCCAAGGCTTCCCTTCCATTAACATGAATAGCAAGGCCGCCAATGAGAGAATTCCAAGTTGACATGCACTTTCCAGGTGCCGCTTCGAAGACTTGTGATGCTTTGTCCATGTGCCCACATTTTGCATACATGTCAATAAGTGCCGCAACGAGCAAGTGGTTAAGAGAAATATGATTCTGGTGGATATAACAATGCACTCGTCTACCCACGTTAAGAGATCTGACATGAGCACAAGCCGACAGTACACTGACTAATGTCAACTCATTCATTTCTACCTCGGAAAGTAACTGCTGTGAGATTTTCTCTCATATTCCTAGAAAGAAGATATTATTGACATTAGGCATTATTCTTGTTTCTTATTTTCTGGTGTTTTCTTTGGTAAACGGTTATCTGTTGCTTTATTGTAAGCAACTGTACACTGTATATATGATGAATAATGGTAGATCTACTCCTTATGAAAAAAAGAAGAGAGGGGGAGTTTTGTCCGTGGATGTAGGCATTCTACTGAACCACGTTAGTTCCTTGTGTTCTTACTTGAGTGTTTGATCATGCTAAACTTCAACATGGTGTCAAAGCAGGTTGTGTTTTGATTCCATTATTGATTCATTCTTTGTGTTCCCACAATCAAGTCGTTATTTCAATAGATTACATTCTTTTGTGTCTGCACTACTTCTTCTGACGCATGGCTACAAAACGAGAAGAAGGCTCTATATTTGATCCTTCAAAGGCTGTTGTTCATAAGTCACACATCTAACGTTTGACTTCCTTGTTGCTGGATGGAAACAACTTCCTTCCTTGGTCTCGTGCTGTGACTATTGCCCTTGGAAGAAGGTCTAGACTTGGACATATCGATGGACAGATTCGTGCTCTATCAGCGAATAGCCCAAAATTTGAATAATGGCAAACGAATGACCATAATGTTATGACATGGATATTCAACTCCATGGAAACCCGCATCTATGAGACATTCGCATATTGTTATTCTGCTCAAACTTCATGAGAGTCACTGTGCGAAGTGTATGGGCAAGCAGATAATGCGTCCAGAATCTTTGAGTTGCAGCAAGGGATTGCTAACTCAACCCAAGGTCCAAATCAGTCTTTTATCGATCATTTGGGAAATAAAGAGAGAATGGGATGAACTTCGTCAATAGAGGCCCCTTACTCAGATTGTTACCAATTATATCAAACGTGAAGAGCAAAATCGCACCTTTCAAATTCTGTCTAGCCTCAAGCTGAGTTTGAAGAAACCATGAGACAAATTCTGACTGGTCCAGAATTCCCATCCTTTTAATGCTGTGTGTTCCATTATTCAGAATGAGGAAACAAGACGAAGGGTGATGCAATCAGATCATATGTTGTTAATAGATTATGTGGAACATCCAGCCCACAATATGGCTAGCATACCTAGACAAGGTGATCTGGCTACGTGATTCATTAAAGGTAAAAACAGGAAACCCATCCGCTTTCATTGTGATCACTATGACTATGATATTCACTCTAAGGAGAGGTGTTGGCTTCTTCACCCTCATCTTCGCCAAAACAAGGAGAAGGGATCGAATGCCAATGCTGTTATTCAAGGAGATTGGGTGGATATTAAGACAAAACTTGATTCTTTAACTCAACAAGTGTAGCGGCTGATTCAAACACATGGGCTTGGGATGAATACTACTAGCAAGGAGTCCGTGAATCTTGCCACGACATCTGGTAATGAGTATGTAGTTTCTGTTTTTCCTAAAATACTATTTATTGTGTATTATGAAGCCATGGATCACATGTGCAAATCCTCAAATATATTGTCTCATAATAATTGTAGCACTTTGCATCCTCCTATTACGGTTGTTAATGGAGTACAGGTTCCTACAAGAGGAGTGGGAAAAATTAAATTCTTTTCAAAAGAATCAAAAGCTTTGTTGGTTCTTGAACTATCATCAAATTTGATGTCTGTAAGCAAGTGCACTAACCAATGGAATTGCAAAGTTATTTTGACCCCTTAAAAGGTGGTCTTTCAGGCTCGCACTACTAGGAGAATGATTGGTGAGGGGTGTTTGCAAGACGGGTTATACACCTTGGAACTTTCTAATGCAGTTTTGACAACAATAAAAAGAAGAGGTGACAATTCGCGAGTTTGGCATTGGCGTATGGGTCATCCATACGACCAAATATTACACGCTCTTGACGTGTCATTCTGCCATGATTCAAAAAATTGTGATCCTTATCACTTTGCCAAATAGCGAAGATTACCGTTTCCACATAGCAATAATAGATATAATGAATTGCTTTCTATTGTTCACACTGATGTTTGGGGCAGTTCACCCATTGATTCTAAAGAGGGTTTCAAATATTTTATTACATTCATTGATGATAAGTCTCGTGCTACGTGGATTTATCTTTTAAAATCCAAGACTGAAGTTCTTAATTTCTTTTAAGATTTTTACAACATGGTGAAAAATCAATTTAATACCTCTGTGAAGATACTACATATTGGCAATGGTATCGAGTACACTAATAAGAGTTTTCAAGCAGTCTTGAGTAGTTTTGGGAATCATTCATCAAACATCATGTGTTGGGATCTTGCAACAGAACGGTATAGCAGAACGAAAAAATCAACACCTCCTTGAAGTAACCAGGGCCCTATTATTTTTAGGACACATGCCTAAATCTTATTGGGCAGATGTTGTTCTAACTAGTTGTTATTTGATTAACAGGTTGCCCAGTCGTATTTAGGGTTATGTGACCCTATGGAGATCTTGTATGGACATAAGTTTGATATTTCTCATTTACGAATTTTTGGCTGCATTTGCTATGTCCACTCTCAAAATGGTGGAAAACTAGATCTCCGGGCTTGGAAGTGTGTATTTGTCGATTACAATTCCACAAAAAAAGGCTTACAAATGTTATGATCCCAATACTAAGCAAGTTTATTTTTCTTGTGATGTATTTTTTGACGAGGTCAACGTGTTTTTTTCCAACAGTGCTCAAATTCAAGGGGAAGACAACTATCAAAAATTTTCTACGGAATTTGACCTTATTCCTGTCCCTATAGTGGTTGGCAGCATCGAAAATAGAACCGGAAATTGGGAGGTTGAAACTAAGGCTGTTACGAAAATTCACCAAGGAAATGTGACTGCTACCGAAAGTCCCGAGGCTAAGGTAATTAGGCGCTTGTCATCATAATACGGTATGTTAGTACCTGGTGAAAATTCTGAAACTACAAGTGAAGAGTTGATAAATGAGACTTCAACAATAGAGATTCTTGCACCTATTTCAATTCGTAAGTTAAGTTGTATCCCTAAACCTTCAACCTGTCTTTGAGATTTTTCTACCTGTCATACAATTTAGCACCCAATTCAGGATTTACAATTACTTAGAGTTTTCTATTTGCCATTGAAGAACAACACGAGCCCAAGAATTTTGAGGAAGCTAATAAGAAAAGCGTGTGGATTAAAGCCATGGAAGATGAAATTGAGGCATTGAACCGGAGTTGGTACAACTACCAAGAGGAAAAAAGACCGTGGGATGCAGATGGATCTATAAGATCAAATATAATAGTAATGGCATGGTCGAGATGTACAAAGCTAGGCTTGTCGCCTAATGATATACCCAAACCTACAATATAGACTATAAAGAAACATTTGGCCTGATGGTTAAGATGAATACAATGCGAGTACTTATGTCCGTAGCCATTAATCATGGGTGACCTTTGTTCCAAATGGATGTGAAGAATGCCTCTCTACATGGGGATTTAGATGAAGAAGTCTACATGGATTTACCACCTGGGCATTCATTACAAGGTAAGGATAGAATTGTTTGTAAACTGAAGAGAGCTATTTATGGCCTGAAACAGTCGTCAGGAGCTTGATATGGTAAGCTTAGCACAACACTTATCAAATTTGGGTTCAAGAGAGGTGCTTCGGATTCCTCTATGTTCACTAAGTCGAATGACCAAGGTATTGTTATTATTCTTGTGTATGTTGATGATTTGGTCATTACAAGTAGTAACCAACCTGGGATTGAAGCACTCAAGCATCATTTGAACAAGGAATTTGATATCAAAGACCTTGGTAGTATGCCTTAATATTTTGGGCATTGAAGTGGCGCACTCTTGCAAAGGACTATTTTTATCCTAGAGAAAGTATGTTTTTGATTTATTAAAAGAGACTAGTAAGTTGGGAGCTAAACCTGCAAGTGTCCTTATGGAGTATAACAACAAGTTTGTTTCCAATAATGTACCATTGCAGGATGTTGGTCTGTTTCAGCGGTTAGTAGGACGCTTGATTTACTTAATTATCACTAGGCCTGATATTGCATATGCTGTTAGTTATGTGAGCCAATTTATGCATAATCCCACTAAAGGTCACATGGAATTGGTGGATCATCTCCTTCGGTATTTGAAAGCTTCACCAAGAAGAAGAATCTTAATGAAGAACAATGGTCACACAGATATAATGGGTTACACTAATGTAGATTGGGCTGGAAGCCTAGTGGTTAGAAAATCCACAACTAGTTTCTGTATATTTGTTGGTGGTAATATTGTCACTTGGAAAAGCAAGAAACAAACGGTTGTTGCACATTCAAGTGCGGAAGCTGAGTATTGTGGCATGGCCACCGCTACTAGTGAAATTGTGTGGTTGCATCATTTGTTTCAAGAATTGGGATGTAAGCCTAAAACTACACCTACAAAGCTATTTTGTAATGATCAAGCTGCAACTCACATTACTTCTTATATGGCCTTCCATGAGAGAACTAAACACATAAAAGTGGATTGCCACTTTGTGAGAGAGAATGTTCAGGATAAAACAATTGAGACTTCCTATGTTCATAGTAAGGATCAACTTGCAGATGTCTTCACCAAAGCGTTGTCAAAAGGGGTTTTCCAAACTATGGTGGACAAGTTGACCTTCGACGAAGTCTTCGCCCCAACTTGAAGGAAAGTGTTGCGAGATCTTCTTTCCTATTCTGGGAAAGAAGATATTATTGATATTGGGCATTATTCTTGTTTCTTATTTTCTGGTGTTTCCTTTTGTAAACAGTTGTCTGTTGCTTCTGTAAGCAACCGTATGCTGTATATATGACGAATAATGGTAGATTTACTCCCTATAAAAAAAGAAGAGAGGGGGACTTTTGTCCGTGGATGTAGGCATATTGTTGAACCATGTTATTTCCTTGTATTCTTACTTGTGTGTTTGATCTTGCTAAACTTAAATAGTGGCATTTCTTGAAACAAGGCTAGTCCCTCCTCATACCTCATGTGCTTGGTATAGCCAGAAATCATGGCCGTCCATGAAACTAGATTTTTCTAGGTCATTATATCGAACAGGGAACGTTCCGAGTCAAGATCACTGCATTGGCAATAGAAAGCAACCAAAGAAGTCAAAGCATGTAGGTGGGTGTTGAGCACATTGTGTTTGAGCTCGTCAAACAAGCTTTGGTCGACCTCAGGTCAAGAGGAGTTCAAGTCGTTGCTGTGTTCTTGGACATGCTCACTGCATCCATGGCCGACGTGGCTTGCAATCTGGGCATCCCTCACTACCTCTTCTTTGCATCCGTAGCGAGCTTTCTTGGGTTCATGCGGCCCTCATCGGCGAGGGTCACCGACCCATGGTCAGTGTGGCCACGAGGGAGGGCGACGCTGAAAGGGACCCTTATTCGTCGAGAACCACGATGGAAACGACCCGTCATAGTTGATGGACTGTTGTTCCCGATTTTGAACTTGCCCAGCAATATCCTGCTTCATGCTATTTAGCTTCTGAACTTCGAAGCAAAACTGCATGACTTCCTTTTTCAAAGGCTTGGCTACGTGAAGATTGGCCTCAATCTTCAAACCTTTCTTGATAAAATCCCTCGAGAAACGAAGAAGATGATGAAGAACAGGCGAAGATTGGCGATTGTGATGATGATGAAGATCAAGAACATGCGAAGGAAGAGATGGAAGCAACTCGATTCCGAACCCTAGCCTAAGGAAGAGGAAGGCATCTACGTTGTTGAACTCTGGGCAAGGGCCTACACGGCCCTCGTTGATGGCCGGCGAGGGTCCCCGACCCATGCCCAACGTGGCCAGGGGCCGGTGAGCCTTGCTGGCCGTCTTTGCCCTCACCGGTGAGGGTGGGGTGGTAGTGGTGAGGTGCCTTCCCTGCGACCTTTTTTTAAGTAACTAATTTTTAATTTAAATTTTTCATATCACTTAAAAATAAATTAAAAAGTCACGTGGAATATATTTTTAAGTGAAAATGCCACGTTGATAGATTTTTTAAGTAAAAATAACACGTGGCACTTGCGGCGAGCCACGTCAATTTTTGGCTGGAATTGGAACTTAAGTGATCCTTTTTTATCCGATTTGGCACTTAAGTGATCCGGCGGAAACTTTTGGTACTAAAGTGAGCATCGTACACAAGTTATGACACTCCTAGTGTCCATATCCTCGTAAAATAGGTTTGTCCCTGATTTTGTAAATATCCCTAAAGCTTCATAAGCCACAAGTTTAGAAGCATATCAGTCACTAAAACTTCACTTGTAACATGTTATAATCATAGTAATCACATTGGAATTTGATTGAAATTCTGAATGTTTCAGTTTAATATGCTAATTCTAAACAATGACATGATTTTTCGTAAAAATTGTTAAGACTAACAACACAATCTAGAAGGGAGTGAATAAGTTGTTTTAACACTACGGAAATCCTTCGGGGGAAGATCGCAAGATATACTTTGATAATAATGGAAACATATTAGGGGCAAGTGATGCTATCAAACATATTCAGATAATAATGAGTAATTAAAAGATAGTGCACAATAATTTATAGTGATTCACTTTTATCACCAAGTTTATGTTCACTTTCTAGGCAATAGCCTCATCATATGTTGAATTCCACTACTAATGTTCAAGACTAGTTATAATCAGCTGTATTAATCTTGTTAGATGATAGATTATTCTATTAGGACACAAGTATTGCTATTACTCTTGTACACTTGATCTTATCACGATCACAAGTTAGCAAAAATACTCCAAAGAATTTTAGATAGACATATATCCAATTTGATCACTAGAGAGTGATAATAATGAATAGCATGAGTATACTTTATGTCTAGCATTTGTAATCTTATTTGATCCTTTTTATAAAGACATCTTCAATCTAACCATTAGAGACTCTTTTTAAGGTACTTAAAATGGTTGGCAATTAATTGGAGTAGTTGCTGAGGTCTAAATTGCTCATACAATCCAATTTAGTAGCAACAACAAGGTTTCCCTAATTGGAGTTTATTGACACAATCAAATCCACTGCTCCCTTGGCTAGTCAGTCAGAATTGTCAAGTGCTCTTCAAATTATTTAGATGATTTGTCACACCTCGAACTTTGAGTGCCCACACATCCCTCGATGATCGATTAAAATGTGACATTCCTAGGTGGCGTCGTTGACCCAATCTTCTATGCACATGCGAAAGCGAATTAAACAATCCCTAGACAACAATCAAACTTGGGATAAGAAAGGAGGACAACCAAATTACACAAAACATGTCTTATAAATAACCTCGGGTTTATATACACAAGGGACTAAACGA
This sequence comes from Melaleuca alternifolia, assembly GCA_019926035.1. Lineage (NCBI taxonomy): Eukaryota > Viridiplantae > Streptophyta > Magnoliopsida > Myrtales > Myrtaceae > Melaleuca > Melaleuca alternifolia. The sequence goes on along the minus strand of JAGKPW010000433.1, from coordinate 27,089 downwards.
AAGGGTGTTCATCTAAACTTCGGGATCTACAGCCAAGGGTTTCGTGTCCACCACAAAGACGTGCTCAAAAACCATCTCTTGTGGAACTCCAAAACGCACGTGATGTACCTCCATCTAGGAACCTATAAAAGTACACCACAACGGGCTGAGACAATATCTCAAAAACTTTACCTCCTAAGCCCCGATTAGAAAGAAAATCACTTAAGGGTAACCTATTCACAACAAACAATTCAAGGTTTAGAAGTTGTCAAACTCTTTGGGTTTGAGACTCTCTAGGTCTGGTAATAGTTAGACTCCACAGTTCATGTATATAAAAAGCATATAACAAACATCTTTAACAATTGAAATACTGTATATTAATCATCATATACTCAAAAAGGTCTTGATTATAAGGCCAAATCGTTATGACACGTCCCATACCATGTCAAGCATTTTTGTCCCTTAATAAGGCGCATCATATTAACAGTTTAACCCAACGTTTCATAAACAAACTCGCGGCTGTAACGATGTCTCACACTATATCATCTTATTGTGTAGCACTTAGCACTTGACCACACGTGACAATAGTACAAGGCTCTAGAGCTGGCTCACACAATCTTTGGTATAAGTCTCTAGAGATGGCCCGCACGAAATTTTACGTTATCACGTGGCACTTAGCCCTTGCCCAGAAAGCACACTATTGCATAGCACTTAGCCCTTGATCACACATGTCAATGATACAAGGTTCTAGTGGTGGCTCATACAATCTTTGGTATAAGGCTCTAGAGGTGGCTCTCATGAAGTATACGTTATCATGTGGCACTTAGCCCTTGCCTAGAACACATCTCGCCACAACCCGCGAGAAGTTCTCGCCTCAAGTGTGTGATTGTTGGCCTTGTCAGGCTCAACCAAACCTTACGTGACAACGCCGGTCATCAAATAACCACATATCCACATATTGTCACGTATAAATTCCAAGCATATAGCATGTGACGGCCCATTTTGGGGAGTTTTTGGAAATTAAATTGGGGAAATTTGTACTCAATTTGACTTTAAATAATTAAATGTGGACGTTTCATAATTTTCCCTTATTTTTCTAATACCCTCCCTATTTTTCTTTATTTTCTCCCTATTTCCTTCTTTTTCCCTATTTTCCTCCTTTTTCTTTCTATTTTTCCCTTTTTTCTTCTTTCTTCTGCACGTGGGCCGTCTAGACCTGGCCTAGCTTCTTTTTCCTTTTCCCTTATTTGCCTACGTATGGCCCGGCTTCTTTTCTCCTTTTTCTTTTTCCTCGGCCCAGCTACCTTCCCCCTTTTCTCAACCCATCTTCCCTCCTCTACACTCAAGTCAGCTCATCCTTGCCAGCATGACCGCCCGCTTATCCCACCAGGCCACGTGGCATAAGTGGACGCAAGGCCACGGCCACACGGCGGCCCAAGACGTGCCAGCTGGCCAGCCTGCGCCACATTAGGGTCGTCTCCCTGCGCGTCTCTCTCTCTCCTTCCTTGAAAACCTAGGATATAGAGGGAGGATCGTTAGCTTGTGGAGGCACAAATTGACAGAAAAACGTTGCTTGACTCGTCGGAATCTCAACCCCGTCGCCGTGGAGCTCGCCAAGGCCTCCCTTGCCTCCAAAACTCGAACCCTAACCCTTGTTTGAACCGTTGCCTGTAACTCTCCTCACCGTGACGATTGGAAGCTCATCGTCGCTCAGGAAGCCTACCAATGTCGTCCAACGGTTTCTCCATCGCCACTAGCACACCCAACTTCATCCATCAGTTCGAAAACAGCAGCCATAACCGAGCTCGCCAAATGCCCTGCTCTGCTTCCAGCTCATTGAGGCATTGACTCGCCATTTCCAGCCACGATAAGCCTTGATCAACCCTTGAATTGAGCTGTCTAGCCATCCTAGAACTCTCAGTCACTTTTAGCACAGCAAACCAGCCAACTCGCAGGAGCTGGAATTGCCTCATTGGAGCTAGAAACGTCTTGCCGGAAAATCTTGTCGGCGACCTCGCCGACAACCAACTAGAAACTCGCTGGAGCCTCCGTCGCTGCCGCCGCGTTGCGCCGAATCGTGCCGTGGAGAAATGGAGCTGATTGTGCGCATGGAAAGTGAGGATTGTGGATTGATTTGATTCGCTATGGACTGTCGTTGTTTAATTTGACGAAAAGCTCAGATTTGAGGTGAGTCTACCTCATAATCCCTAATTAGAGCAGTTAGTCGCTCTAATAGTTAATTATCAGCTTAATTGGATGAGATTGGCTGTCAATTGGATGATTATGGGTAATTTAGTTACTTTTAGGCGAATTAGGGGCAATTTGGTAATTTTGGCCAATTAGAGGTAATTTGATGAAATTAAATAGCTAGAGGGCAAATTGGTGATTTGTTAACTCTAGTTACTTGGTTAATTATTTGTTGGAGCATGATTTAGTAATTTTGAGAAATTAAAGTTAAATTGTTAATTTTGACTTATTATGGCGTAATTAGGGCTTTCAGGGGCATTTTTGTAAATTTAAGAACTTAGAAACAATTTAGTAATTTATTGGCTACGGTTACTTTTGATAATTAGCTGGGTGACAATGGATTGGTAGTTTGCGCAATTAGAATTGATTACTTCAGTTTTGCTTAATTAGCGGTGAAATACCTAATTTTGGGACCACCCATAGGTAGCCCAGCTAGTTAGGGCGAACTCGGGCTTCATTGAGGTCTTGGGTTCGATTCCCCGGGGAAGTGCCTGTGATTTAAGTGGGGGGCCATGGCGGTAGGTTGCTATGCTAGTCTCTCCCGAGAAATAGTCGAGGTGCGTGCAAGCTGGCCCGGACATCTCGGTTATCAAAAACAAAAACCTAATTTTGGGTATTTATTCTAGAAATTGATTATATTCTTATATTTGGTTATTTAATATTCTTGATTGCACAATTGATTGTGATCGGCAATTGATTGTAATTGATAATTAATTGTGGTTGTTAGTTGATTGTGGTTGCTACTTGATTGTGATTGCAAATTAATTGTGACTATTATTTAGTTATATTTATTTAAATTGATCCATTGACTATTTGGGGCTAGTATGGGGAGAGGACCAGTGAGTTATTAAGAAGATTAGGCTTGGAAGCTCATGATGCGAGAGTCAGGTGACCTAATTGGATAAGGACCCTAGAGTGAGTCCATACTAGTTGGGAATTAGGGGGTAGACTCGATGAGTTATCCATCATAAATTATGTTTGCAGGTCTTGATTGTACAGTTCCTTCTCGAGGACCAGGTGAGGCTAGAGTCGCCCAGTGATGCTGATTAGTTAGTTTATTTTGCTGTAACTAGTTAGGGGGATTTTTTAGAGACACATGACTACCTTCCCCTACCCATGATTTCAAATACCCTAGGGTTTGTTCGGGTTTATTTAATTAATTCCGCTGCGTATTTATTTCGAGTATCATTTATTGATTTTATTGATCGGCAATAATTTATAATTATTTATTCGATAAACTTTTAATTGATCAGCGATTACTCCTGGGAACGTCGCGAATTTATCGAACGTTGAGGACCATCTTCGAGGACTATTGCAAGCTAGGATCGGGCCGTGACATTGCAAACCAACCATATCACCAAATATGCACTATCTAGCCAGCATTAAGGAGGTTGAACATCCGACGTTGCTGCACACATCTCATACTATGCCAATGCAGCTAAACATAAAACCATCATAACTGGCAAAATCAAGTTACTTGCGTGTCTCCAAGTTTAAATCCAGAAACATAATCAAATGAGTTCGAAAATCCTCAAATTTGAATTTGACATAAAAGACACATAAAAAATATTTTTCATGAAGGCACCTTGCTCCAAATCTTTTTGTAAAGAGAGTAGTAAATCGCTCAAACTGTTACGAAAAATGGGTCAAATTTCAAAAATCACTTTCTCCAAAATCAGCTTGGTTCAAAATCCAAAACTTGTTCGTTTGATCTGAAATTTGACTATGTTATACTAAAAGATATAAGAAACAAATTTTGTGAATGAACTCTTTCGAAATTCAAACTCTAAGAGTCATTAAGAATTCATTAAACTCCAAAAGGTCACAAGTTCCAGCAAAAATAAATTTTCAAATTTATTCAAAATGAAGTTGACATATTACCCTTTTAAATCCATAAAATCTTAGGTAAAATATATGTCGTAATTGAAGATGTATAAAACATTTTTCACAAAGCAACCAACTTCATAATCTCATCACATCTTGATCCACAAAATGAGCAAACAATGATGGTTCAGTATTCATATTCCAGAGAAATCTACTAAACTGAACTAAACCACATTCACTAGTGTTAATCCAACCTACCATTGATCTAGTCACTCTGATTAACACTCATCTAACCCCTTAAGTGTAATCATATCCTAAGAAAAGATTTGGAAGAAAACTATCCTGATTAACAAGCCAACAAGTCAATATCGACAACGACGCAAAGACGACTAAAACTCAAGTCTATAGCGACACCAAAATAAGCTAGGAAAAGGCTGAAAAAGCCTTGCAAATACACTGCTTGAACTGCTGGTTGAAAGCTACGTATTTCAGCTGGAGGAATAGAGGTGGAAGAAGTGAAAATATCAAGAAAAAGCTGAAAGATAAAAAGCTGTAATCTCCAACGTTTTGTTGGTAAAGGGGAACACGAAGCCTTCAAAGTTAACACAAAATATCCAAAACACTTAAGTACTTGCCCCATAAGTCTTCAACTCTTATCCATCTGCTACCCAAACTTCTTCAACAAGCCAATAATGAAGGTTAAAATGTAGTAGTCCCTCATACCTATGAATTTGCACCCACTCTCCTCAAGTTACATTCAACTCCTCACCAATTCAAGTCTAAATTGAATCTTTTCTACAAAACTCTCATCTCTACCTAATTTCCCCAAAAGATGAGTCGATGCCCTAAAAATAAATTGTGACATACTCGAACGTTCGATTCCCGAATTCGAATTCAATTTCGTGGTTAGAAAATCAACCAAACACGATTCTAGTCCAATCCAACTTATCGGGTAGCTTTTAGGGATTCATCCCTTAACGGCTTCACCTGATAAGTTGTTTATTTGCGAGTGATTAGCTCCAAGAAAAATTACTAAAGGCACGTCGGTTAAAAGCCCATTCATTTTACTTCGAATGTGTTCGAAAATCAGGATGTCACAAATATGGTTTAATTGCTTCTTAATGGTTATATCCCTTATGTCCAACAATCATCCTTAGGCGAACATGTTCTCTAGCAAGTGATGACTCAAGACTCTTTGGTTGACGTCATTCACAAGTTTGTATATCCTTTATGGTTTCTCTAGGTTTTAGATGACCTCAATAAGTTAGTGGCGAATCTTAGAAATATGTAGATTGTTAAAGAACTCTAAAAGGAAATCCAATTTCATGTGAGGCATGAGCTTGGTTGAGCTTGTGCTCATAATTGATAAGTCAAATTACTTTATGATTAGACGATATGTTCGAGTCATCTATTAGGAATGCCAATTGGGATCACCTTTGAGCGGTACCTCTAAAACACTCCAAGGTACTGAAAGTCTCTACGGAGGCTACATCATTGTTCATTGTCAAATTGTGTGGAATGACTTGTGATCAATCATTTGATGAGTCTCCAAAGTATGTTCGGCTCAAAAGACTGTACATTGATTCTAGATCGATCTTAGAACCTTCAAGTCCTCACAAGACTTTGTTATGTCTAACTTTTTCTCCTCTCTCTAAATCTTCATCCTTGTAATTAGTCTTCACTAAACTAATAGTGAACATTGATATCGTTATGATCTTCCTTAAAATCACCACAAGTACATGCACTTATCATAATGATATTGATACTAATGATAGTTTTTAGAATCTTCAAAATTCTATATGACTTGTTTCCCAAAGAAATCGCATTATACCAAGAGGGCCATGAGAAATAGTGAAAAAATAGAAATATCATAAATTCTTTATGACAATTGTTTTAGTGTCAAAACTTCAGAGCGAACACTTAAGTCTAACTTCTGCAAAAAAAAAAAAATTGATCACATCAGTGTCATGACCTGTTTATTTGGCTGGAAAGTTTAATGGGACAATGTCTAAATATAAACAATCCAATGTGGCTTGCCCACAAAGTGAAGTTACATTATTAAATCAAAATGACATCATTTGACCATCTATTAGTCCCAAATTAATGGATTGGGGCAAAATCCACTATGAACCTTAACTTGAGTTCCTCAAATTGGGGCAATTTACCTTATACCTTCTGAACTTTTGGGGCAATCAATAGATGAAGAATGGAAAACAATGTTTTGCTCTTGATTTTTTTTCCTTCTACTAATTTTTCTAGTTGTTTTCAGGAAAATGAATTTAATGTTTACGCATTTGGGCTCCTTTGGAGCCAATTTCGTCGTGGACCATCTTTGATCCTCACATAATGAGGACCACACACCAAGAAATCACAGCGGTCATAATGATAATCCTAGTTTCCTTAGGATAAGATGGTAGTTAAAAAAATGATTTAAGTAGAAAAAAAAGAAAAATGTAAAATTGTTAGCTGAAGATCAATGAAGAAGTAGAGGATGAAGCCGAACATGAAGAAGAATTTGTATGACAGTTGTCAATGAGGATTTGATCAAAGGGTTTGTTCACATTGGAGTTCAATATTTTTTTTCAAATGCCACGTCGGAAATAATAACTCGATAAAAAAGTTGTGTAGGATGAATCGCCACGAATTTGTTATTGAAGACACTTAAATGATAATTTTTTTCACCGATTTGGCACTCAAGTGATTACTTGAAAAATTTTGACACTAAATGATCATTGCACAAAAGTTATAATACTTCTAACGTCATTGTTATCGAGAAAAAACTATCAGTTAGTCCTATGCAGAGCTTGTCCTTGTTGTCTCTTCCATAGGCAAATTCCAGGAAAGAGCATGTTGAGGAAGAAGTCCTTTGTGTCGTTTAATAATGTAACTAAAATTAATAAAAAAGCGAATAATCCATACCCATACATAAAATTTGGAAAATCTATACACGCATTGAAATCACCTGCCTAGTCTAGCAAACACCGTCCTTGATAATAAAGCAGATACTTTGGAGCACTTTACATGTCACTGGGTCAATTGATCATGTCCATCCATATAAAATTGTTGAGGCATGTAACTCAGTGATTGACATTTGTAAGCTCGACGTTTAACGATATCTCGGGACACCCTTGGTCTACATGATTTGGAAGTGCTTGTTCTGCAGATGGTGTACCTTGCTCAATGGTTAGCACGTTGTCGATTTGGCTAAAGCCGCTTGACGGGCTCGGTGGAAAGTTGGTGTTCTCTAAAGTTTCAACAGCAGCAGTCTCATTGGCACCATCTTCCATTCTTTTATCTCTAGGTCTGGCTTTCCTGAAAGTATGGGAACTGAGATCTCTTTGGTTAAATCTTCTTCCCAGAGCAACAGTTTTCTCCCACAACGAACCTGAGGAATTTGTGATAACATGCCAGTTTCTTTTGACGAACATGACCATGAAAATGAGGAGGGCTAAAACTGCAGCAGCTCCGGCAATCAAGAACAAGCCACAGAAACTGTCGAGACCCAAGCTGTTTGCAGAAACCGAGTTAGCCGAACCCGGGCAGTTGGATTTCACTGGAAGCCAAGCGTTTTCAATTTCCTTCATTTTAGGCCCTTCAGTTACATTAAGGATTGCTCGTGAAATGTCTGGTACTAGCGGAGACCCTTTGGGGAAAACCTGTAAACCAAAAGCAGGACATGAGACTTTTCAATCATAGAATAATCCAAGTAATTGAAAATTTTGGGGGCAAAAATGAGAGACTGAGGACTTACGAAGCCAAGTCCAGCAGTTTTAAAGGTCGGGATCATGGTATGTTCGTTGCAATATTGAGAAATAACAAGCTTACAATAGAGGACTTCATCAAATGCTGCTGCAATCCCGCCCTTGGCACTTCCCTTGGAGAGAAGCGCATACAAATCTTCAGGAGACTCATAAGATATAAGTCTGGAAACGTCGAATTCCCTCTGCTTTAGCATCTCATAAACGAAAGAGCCTTCCTGGTATCCGACTTTCTCTCCACTCTTCAGGAGCTGATCCACATCAGCTACAGTTGGTTGAAGATTTTGCACCACCAAAAGAGAACTCAAGCTTGCAGTGTAACTTTGCGTTAATATGAGTAGCACGAAAACCCACACGATCACAACAAATCTGGCTAGGTTGCTAAGTACTTTCTCCCCTGCAATCCAGATTAGGGGAAAGCAACTAAATTATCCAAGAACCATATGTAAATTGTAATGTTCGATTGATTTATTAAAGTGAAGGGTGATTACTTTGTGCAAAGACCATGGTTGAAAACGCAAACCAAAAGCTCGTGCCAACTTGATGTGCGGCCGGACCCCTGAAATCTTCATTAATCCGGTGTTCGAGAATCCACACGACCAATGCTATAACCACAAAGAAGCATCCGGTAGTTAACCAAAGGTCCCAAGTGAGAGGCTTCAAGAAAACCCAAGCATTCTTCAAGCTCTTGCTGTCCTTGTATGGCACGAGCATTGCAACCCCTGACTCAGTATATGGCAAGGTGAAGTCCACGTATAACGATCTGTTCGCAATGATCGTTGTATCACCCACCAGTGCATCGAAATTCTGTTCCAGCACAAGGAAGAGGAATGTTTTCTTCAGCGACCACCTGATAGCATAGTAAGTTTCAACATGTAATCCAACGAAATCAAGCACTTGCTCACCTGGTAAAAGACTTGATCGACCATGTCATTGTAACTGCCGGCGCTACTTCCATTACTCAAGGCAAACGGAATAAGGTCATAAGCCACAGCATAAGGCAATTTTTCTATGACAGCTTGAAAGATGTCGATACTGTATCCGGTGACATGGGAGGTATTTGTGCTAGGATCTCGAGTCACGCCTACGAATTGATTGAAACCATCCTTCACGGGGACTAAAATTTTCAGCCTCTTCCCATATGTAGGAATCTCCCATCCCCTGGGAACATAGGTCGAATCTCCTGGCCATATTATCGATCTGAGATTACTCTTTGAAGTGGAATGTTTGCTTGTATTGGATGAATGCAAATCTCTTAGAAGCCCATTTTCTAGCGTCCAAAACCCAATCCCTCTCGCTGCATTTCCATTGATATTAACAATCTGGAACACTGAAGACTCTAGCTGCCCATCGATAAGTCTAAATTTTCCAGTGAGGCCTGTGAATGTCGTATTGGCTAGTTCTTGGAGAAGTTTCTGACCATTTTGAGAGACCCCAATATTGTCGAGATCAGTTGTATTTGTCGAAGCATTCAACATCTGGAAGGTACAATTCGTCGCACCCATTTTCTCGACAGCCATTGCCAGAGCCCGAGCAGCATCATAAGCCCAGTACGCGAAAATGTTCAACCTAGGATTAAGAACGGCTGGATTGTCTTGTTGGAATTTCATCTTCCATCGGACCATGAAGTCATCCAGGTTTGGTGTGTCCGGGATATAAGTCTTGATGCCTAGTACTCCTTGCATCGAACCAGCGACAATAGACGAATCCACAGAACTCAATAGGTCAGTAATTCCATTAGTCAAGATCCACACATAACGTTCGCTCATTATTTCCGCCTCTTTTGCTTTGGCAAATAGCCGGGAACCGAGCGTAGGTAACATGTGCACAATGAAGACCGTCGTTTGCATCGTCATTAACTTGTAGAGTTCCTCCAGGATTTGATCGTCCGTGGCCAAAGGAGAAATGAGGCTCCTGTAGGGTACTCGCGTACCGACTTCTTCCAGAGCATCAGTAAGAGAAGGTATGACACCTTCTCCAAACTCGTTTTCCTCATATATGAGGACTGCTTCTTTCCAGCCGAAATGTTGGACGAGTGCGCTTATGGCATTCACTTGGGACGAGTCATTTTGTGTGGCTCGAACGAAGTACGGACTTTGAATCGAACTGAGGGAAGGACTAGTAGCAGAAAAAGAGATGATTGGCACATGAGATTTGTTTCCAAGGTCAATAATGAAGTCTGCTTGCATTGAACCTTGAGGGCCTATTATGGCTTGGACTTGCTTATTCTTTATCAAATCAAGAGCTGCAATGGTGAACGAGAAAAGACGGTGAAACAGTAGCAATGCGGCAAATAATGGAAGTTCTTATTATAAAAGAGATAGTATTGATCATAATCAATGAAAATTTGATATATCGAGAAACTAAAAGTGTATAAGAAAAAACGTAGGAGCTTGAAGTTGGAAATGAACTTGCAATTAACATTATTTAAAGATATAAATTGTTCAGCAATTGATATTGCAAACCTGCAATAAACTGATTCTTTCCACTAAAGTTAACTAAGAAAAAATAATTGCGGTTAACATCAAGTTGAATTCTCTTCATCGTTAAGTTGACCCTTTCGGTTGAGAAGAAAAAGGAAAAAAAAGAGAGTTGACCTCTATATCTCATGACATCAGGAAAACCACTCTACAATTTAAGCCTCATATTCTAATTCTGTAATTCTTTTTTTTGAGGTCAGACCTTGATGATGTTACATTACCAATTAAGCTTCTCGGCATCCATATTAAACAGCTTTCATGTATTGACAATTTGAACTACTTACTCAGCTTGGCACAGCTCGCTTACCATGATGTTTGGCTCAACTAGGGAAAAAAACAAAAAAATATCGGCATAATTATGTGGAGATATGTACTGCGAACGTATTTGTTTTTGGTAAAGGTACTGCAAAACGTATTTGTGCGAGAGAAAAAGAAAAAGAAATTTTCTCTGACAATCATCCTCGCCCAAGTGACTATTTTTCTAATATGAAAAGGACAAAAACGCTAGGCTCCTTTCATGGAATTGCACCTATGTAGCATGTTTTTCTGAGATGTACATGACAAACGGTAGCAGTCGTACTTAATTTTCAGATGTACTTATTTTCCCATCTGAAAATCCCGTTCACAAGTTCTTATCAAGACGAATCTTTGTAACTGTAAATTTATGTATATTTGCATATGGGTGAAATAAGAGATGACAGAGAAGTCGTACTTTTCTATTCAAAGTCAACTTTTGACCTACACCAGTAGATGCCGAGAAATTATTAAGTGGCCAGTGAATCATGTTGATCTAAATCACTTCAACCAGTAATTACATGGATCTTATCATGAGGCTCGCATGGTGATTGATGACTAAGATAAATTTGAGCTCTAAGATCCATAAACCATACAACATTGTTTCTGTGATCTTGAATTCTTAAAAACAGGAAACGAAACTTCAGGAAAAAGTGTAGAAGATTGGAGATTTCACTTAGGCGCGATCGAAATAACTATCTCCACAGGGGCAATCCCTAAGATAAATCCTTGCCGATATCATTTCTTGATATAGCTTCTGAAAATGTATTACCCAAGAATTATAAGGAATGAATAAATTGTTCCAAAGTCAAATGTTAGGCTTGAAGACCAGCCTTGTGGAGAAGCAGCGCGTTCCGTGGATTGACCAAGTCCCACGAATCCTCTTGGTCAGTCTCATACGACTGCAGGACTTGGGCTATATATCGATGTATTTCTGACTTCGACACATCCTCAATCCCAGTGTGAAAGCGATCAAGCTGAATCTCAAGTGCTGACTCTATGTTAATCTTTGATTCTATGACAGAATAAATAGTACAATTGGTTTTTATCTTGCATCACTCAGACAGCCGCATAAGATTCTTCATCCTCTACGAGAATGTTTATTAACCCATAAGCAAACTACTGCCAAGTTCGAGCAGAGATTAACCAAAACAAGCTTCAATACTATCAACAGAAGGACAAACGTTTTAACCCAAAAAATGGTGTCGTCGTATAATGCTGGATAAGCAACATGACCAGTCAGAGAGAGAGAGAGAGAGAGAGAGAGAGAGAGAGAGAGAGAGAGAGAGACCTGCAGCAGCAGCAGCAACCTCATCTCGTTTGGAATCTCTTACGTTGAGGACGAGCCTGGTATTGTAGGAAGGGTTTGAACTATAAAAGTCAGAGAGAGACATGTTAATGCAGCTCAATCCCATCCGACCCACCCACGTCTCCAGATCAAGAACCACCCCAACGTTCACCGGGATCGTAGTTGCATTATTGTTGCTACTGCTCTGCGCCACTGCTCCGCAAGGGCCGCCGCTGAAGGCAGCGAGGATCGCAAAAAAGGAGAGAGCCAAAAAGAGGAGCCTTTCAGCATCGAACGAGATTGTTAGAGGAATCATTGCAAAGGGTTTCAGGACAAGGGGGAGAGAGATTTGGACGATACGACGAAGAGAAGGAATTTATAATGGGGAAGACATTTAAAAAGTCAGACAAGGCATGGGAATCTTCCATTCAAGCATTGCTCGACGTGGGCGGGACCCATTGGGGCTTACGTACCATTCAAAGAGATAAGACGACCTCGGGCAGTATTGACGGTTCATTCCTTTTTCCCCGTAAATTTTGGATGAAGAATCCTCACAATTCCTTAATCCCATGATCGTTCATACCGCCATCTTTTTGGCTGCTACTTCCATCTTGTTCTAAACAACTTATGATGGGACTTGGTTTGGGTGCCAGAGACGACTCGGATTTGACTTTTCTAAGTTGAAGAGAGAGAGTGCTTGGGATGGAGTTAACCTAACGTGCAAAAGCCTTTGGAAGTTCGTGCAAAGAAGAAGAAGTTACTTGGTTAAGTTAGGATATTTTCTGTAACTTCTCAGATGACGTCTGCAATACCCAACGCTAATCCATTGGAATTTTTATGGATATGTAGATCAAACACATCTAAACCGTCAATCATTTAAGTACCATGGTAGGACTCATATAATTTATGGATAGGATGGTATGAATACACATGATTTACAAACCATGTGACATATTCTCTTCAATTGATTTTCTTTAAAAGGCAACTTGTCAGATATCTAAAGGCAACCCTACGAACTCCAAACTAAATGGTTAGTTCGTTGTTTTTATGTTCTTTTAGCTAAACTCCCGAGAAAGGTCCTTGTCGACGGGAGTGGGACATCTTTCATTGAACACAGAAATTAGTCTCTAGTCTCCGTCGTTGATCTTGACCAATTCAACATGCGAACTACACACAGGGCAATCATCAAGCCATGCTTGAATTTAATAGATTCTGTAGGTGCGTTAAGTTCGTGACATCTTCCCGGTGGCTGCTCGTTTAATTGCTTTAGATTGTAAAGTGAGCAATTGATCACATATCAATAGATAAAACAAAAAATAGAAAAGGATCTCAATTATCTTTTTTATATTTTAAGCTTAACACTCTTCTCAAGTTGAATTTGAAAGGATGATATGATATTGTCGTATTAAGTGAAAATCCTCAAGTTTAAGAGAAAAGAGAGTAGAAAAATTCGGAGACAGATGGAAAGAGTAGGTATGGAACCAAACTTGATTACTTCTTTACTCCAAGAATCATTAAGAATGACACTGGCATATATTTATGGCTTAACGTAGTCAGCTCGTCATATCATGGCACAAATTGAGTGATTTTCTTCTTCTTCTTCTTCTATAATATTACTATTATAATAATAGTTTCCTTATTAACAAAGATGGCTTTCTATTACAATTTGAGTAACTTCAGTGACTTTCCAAGAAACTACATATGCCTTGAAGTCAAACCTATTGGCTCGGATGTTCACCAATATTCTAATGTAAATGTCTCTAGTGATCATTGCATTGTTCCATATCTACCTAATTTAAAAAAGGAACCCATATGGAACCGTCTGACCTCAGCCATTGATTAGGTAAATAACAAGCTGGAGCGTTATATCAATATAATTTGAGTGTATGTGTGTTATGTTGTATACTAATACATAAGAATGACCCGGCAATTAAGGAAACTTAAAGTTAGGAGAGACTAAGTAGCTGGTCTCTTGACTTTTGATAGAAGTCAGCACAACCCTTAATTAGGTCTTCTGAGTAATTAATATATGAACCACAATATAGATACTCAATATGTTCATGAGGAGGGACATGATTGTCATCATTTTGTGATGGATGATGGGAGTGTGGATTCTCTTTACCGGTCGATTCATCTACTGCATATGAAAGCACTAGGTAATTGCCTCCTGCCTGGGAGTACATTGGTTATATTATCATAAGCTATTAATAAGTAATAAATTATGTGATTCAGGTAATGACTTTGTAATTTATTAGCTCTAGTCAATTGGCTCTAATCTATGTGGAGTTATTAACTGATTCTCAATGTACCATCCGATCTCATCCATGGGATTCTATCCCATGACATGAAAATTGATCGAATGAACCGATTATACGAGGGATGTGGCAGACAATGTGAATATTTTTCTCTGTAAAACTTCTTATTGGGTTCTATCTATTGTATTTTCTTCCTTTCTGATATTTTTATAAGTCATCCTCACTGAATATAAAGCCATTTTAACCAGTGATATGAGATTGTTAAGTGAAGATTTACATATGAGATGGTTATATAATATCTTGATTTATTAGGCGTGCATATCGGAACTAGTATTTCATCCTCTATTGAAGCAGCAAAAATAGTGTTAACGGAAATCTAGAAAACTGCTAAGTTTGAAAACACTAATCGTAACTCGCAATCACATTAACTTGCGTAGCAGCAGAACAGATTCTCCCAATTAAATTATCATCAAAAGACGAAAACTAAATTACAAGGTAACATCATCTATCTCTTCTCAAAAAACCCCTAAAGAAATTCTAAAGTTTGAAATAGGATATTTATTAACTTGTAATAATATCCATCCTACTAAATCTTGAATATCTAAATGAAAGCTGCTAAAAACTGAAACAAATAACCTAATACCATAAATAATCTTGAAAAAGAAGTTAAACATAAAAAATAAAACATATTAATCTCTAAAAACATAAGCCCCAAGTCATTCCCTTCCGCTAGGAGAAACTTGATTCGGGCAAGTTCTGTCTGCCTAGTTCCTCCTTTTGTTTGAGAAGTCTCGATCACGCACTTTGAAACACTTGCTAATTGAATTCATCAGCTGAACCGTGATCAAAATTAACATCATCAAGATAAATCGATAAAATCTCCAAAATAAATTTTTTTGAATGGATAATCGAATTTTCTCAAAGTGAGAGATCAATTTTGTGCTGTAATTATGCATGTCCTTCTTGAGCAACTTTATTTTCTTCTTGTTCATATTTTTAAATACCAGAATGTAGTTGCTTCCATCACAATTTGAGTCTTTAACATTTATTTTAGTAATAATTTGTTAAAATAGTTTGTTATCTCGAAAGGAAGTGATTATTGGATACAACAAGAAGTGATTATTGTATATAAAAAAAAAGTCATTGTTTAACATAAAGAAAAATGATGGATGATTATGAAAAATAGTGATGGCTTCAATAAAGTACCTATTCCCAAGATATGTGTTGATTTGTTATCTTTGAATATAATCATATCCAATATTGTTCAAAAGAACAATGACTTTCTCTTCTTTAGGAACTCTCCCTTTTTTACAACATTCTATCCTCTTCACATTTCTTGCACGAGCGTGACAACACATTTAAGATGAAATTTTAAGAGAGAATTTGAGTAATTGCTAAACTCGTTTACCTATAACTTTGGTATATCTTCTGAAAATATTTTTTTAGAACTCGACAGTATAAAAATTTTGGGTTAATAGTACCTTAAGATTCGTGATTGTCATCGAGCAAAACTACTTTATTTTCTTGAATTTTTCCCAACAATCTTAATATATCATTCTCGTGAAGATGGAGACAGTAGCTACATCAAGTCTTAGCAATCTTGATTGATAAGTATTAATAAGTTTTGTTTTTGTCTATGTCCTTGAGTCATCTCTCTAGTGGCATGTAGAATATCTCCTATTGCTATGATACTTTGAAATGAATAAATAAAAGTTGCATGATATCTGTAATAATCTAGATTAGAAGTATTGAGAAATATGTTTAGAATCAAAGATGACTAATAAATCATTATTGAAGGTAGAAAGACACTTAAATCAGTGCATGCTGATATCTGTGACTTAAATAGTATAGTAACTAGATGTGGAAATTGTTATTTTATTGCATTTATTGATGGTTACTCAAGATATACTGAAGTTTACCTTATGAAATCAAAATATCAAGCTTTTGATGTGTATAAGGTATATAAGGCCACATTTTGAAAATCAAAAGGATGTAAAAGTTAAAATTTTGAGAAGTAACCGGCGAGGAGAATACTTTTCATTAGATTTTTATACATTTTGCGAAGTAAATGGTATTATATATCAAGCAATTGCACCTTATACATGACAACAAAGTGGATTGGCAAAAGGACAGAATTAAATTTTGATAGATATGGTTAATGCCATGATCTTACGATCAAAATTGCCAATCAGTTTAGGGAGAAGGACTTCTTGCTCCATGTTATTTTCACAACAAAATTCATTCATAAATTCAAGATATCTCCATACGATTACCAAAAGGAAGGGTACTCAATGTGAGGATGCCTTGTGTATTATAGAATTCTCGATCCTGACTAAACCAAATTAGGACCAAGATAATTAAGGCGTGAATTTGTTAAATATGCTGAAAATTTCATAGTTTGTTGAATATTAAATATTGAATTTACTATTTTATGGAATCAAAAAATATTGAATTTCTTGAACACAAATCTCTTAAAAGATACAATTGATACCTCAGCATATTCACAAACACCAATTGATGCAAGCAATTCTTCATCAAGGAAATTGTAACCAAGGATCGCCCATTGGTTTTATACCTGATTCATAACTCGAAAGTGCCTTTTTCAAGAAAATATAGAATAGCCGGAATTTAAATAGGTTTGATTATTTATCGGAAAATTCCCCACTGCTACCTCCCGTAAGAGTTGGGCTGTGTCTCAGTCCCAGTGTGGCTAATCATCCTCTTTGCATCGGGTAAGGGATTCCTAAACTTCGTTTTTTATTGGACTTGGCCCGGCCAAGTACTGACCAGGCTAGGCCGTGAAAAGAAAAAAAGCTCACAAACACCAATTGATGCAAGCAATTCTTCATCAAGTAATAAGGAAACCTATTTGACTCTCCAAGTGAGACAAGTAGAAATCAAAGAGTGAAAATAAAATTCACTTCTAATTTTGTAACTCTCTTGGTAGAAGGAAATAGGGAAAATTTGGGAAAATTTGTGAATGGATTACCCAAGTTATGTCATATGGATGAAGATCCAAGAATGCTCAGTGAGGCAATGGCATTTAACGACACATCATTTTAGAAAGAAGCAATTGATGATGAAAGGAGATGTCGAGGAAGAATGGTCAAATGCTTTGTCAGATTGTTTATATAAAACTTTTCGATCTTACACAAATCTCAGGGATATTGGAATGCCTTGAAGACCAAACACAATACTTGTTGACACATAATTTTCGCCGGTCCGATAATTTGTTTTGAACTTAGCTTTTGAGGGAATTGTTATTAGAAATTAGGAACTTCGTTTATTTTCTAAAGTTATTTATTTATTTCTTCCTTTTTCAAGAGAGAAATGAAAAGAAAAAAAAAAGAAGACAAGAGGGTGGGCCCGGACCTGTCCTAATTGGCTCGCGTGGGCCTCCTTTCCTCGTGCGATGAGCCCGCCTCTCCACCCTTCTTTCCGCCTGGGCCTACGGCCTAGCTCGCTGCTTACCCCTTCGACTCTCTTCTGCACGGTCAACACGCAGAAGATCTTCCTACTGGCGATTTTTTAGGGGGGGGGGAAGCAGGGGGAATCACAAGAATGGCACCTACACAAAGAAGAAAAAAAAGAGAAGAAGTAAAAAGCAGAAACATGAAAAAGAAAAGAGACAGAGACAGAAGGATAGACTTCGGGGGTTTCAAGAAGGGGTAAAAGGGGTTTTTTTCTCGCTCTCTCTGGCGATCCTCCTAGCGAGTCTGCCGCTCTTCCTTCCAGCTCTGGCTCCCAACTCGCGCAGTCCTCCCTCAGCTCCCGCTCTATCTCCACCATCTCTCTTTGGCTGACGCCCGAGCTCCCTCGACCTCCTCACAGCTCGCCTCTTGCTCTCTCAGCTTCACCGCCCAGAGTCTCCTCATCTCGCACGCTCTCTGCCTCGCTCTCGTCGTAGCTCCCCTTTGTGAAGACGAATCATATATGTAGATGAAGAAAATACAGCATCGAAGAGAACAAACAGAAAGCAGAGAAGACAGAGGAAATTGAAGAAGACGATGAGCAAAGCTTCCAAAGAACCTCGAGACCTTTTTTTTTTTTTATTAACCTTCAATTCTGCTTCTCTTCTCTTCGCACATATAATATGCTTAGAGTGCTTCTATATATTCGGTACAAGGCTAATCAAAGAGCTAACAGAACTACGTGTTGTTAATTCTATCTTGCACGTGTATATTACATAACAATTTTCCAGTTGGCTAATTGTATACAGCTGTCTTTGACTCATCAACTTGAGTTTGAGAGTCACGTGGCTTCGGTGGCTTCGGCGGCTTCGGCGGCTTTGGCTTCAACAGCAACTTCAGCTCTTCTTGACATTGAGACTTTGGCAATTCTTCTTGGATTTTAGCTGAGCTCGAGACTGCTGCTTGTGAATACTTAACATTCCCCCTCAAATTGGGTAGGGACAAAGAACCCAAACCCAATTTGGCTCGAAAATAACAATGAACAAATCGTGACAAGGACTTGGTAAACACATCAGTCAGCTGAAGAGAACTAGGAACGTAATGTAAACGTAATAAGCCAGAAGAGACCTTCTCTCGAACAAAGTGAAAGTCGACCTTAATATGTTTAGTGCGAGCATGTAAGATCGGATTAGCTGTAAGAGAAATGGTAGAGATATTGTCACAGAATAAGACGGTAGGAGAATAAAGAGAGATACCAATGTCTCTGAGAAAAAAACCAATCCAAGTAAGCTCAACTGTGGCAGAAGCAAGTGCACGATATTCAGCCTTTGTGGAAGATCGAGAAATAGTCGGTTGTTTCTTAACTGACCAGGAGACAAGATTGGAGCAAGATATACACAAAAACTAGTAGTTGAACAGCGTGTAGTCACACAACTAGCCCAATCAGCATTTGAGTAGGCATAAAGATGCATAGCACTAGCAGAGTGAAGAAATAGGCCAAGTTGTGTGGTACCCTTAATATATCAAAGAACCCTCTTTAGTTTATGAAAATCACTAACAGTTGGAGATTGCATTTTCTGACATAAGACATTTGTAGCATATGCCAAATCTGGATGTGTTATAGTGAGAATTGAAGGCCACCAATAAGACTTCTGTATTTAAAAGGGTTATCAAGCAACATATCATCATTACACATAACAACTGGCTGAAGAGATAGAGGGGTAGAAACAAGTTTGCATTCTGACATGTTAGCTTTATGAAGAAGATCAATGGCATATTTAGTTTGATAGAGAAATAGATGATGAGAAGCACGCTTGACCTCAATTCCCAAGAAGTAATGAAGTGGGCCAAGATCTTTCATATGAAACTGCAGACTCATTGACTGAATCAGCTGTGCAAGTAAAGCAGGGGAAGTGCCAGTTAGCACAATAGAGTAACAAGAGTAGAATGTCTGACCCCTTATGAAGAATAAAGAGAGACGGATCAGTTGTAAATGAAACTTCAAGAAAAAGTTTAGCAGATTGGAGATTTTCAGTTAGGCGCAATCAAAATAACTACCTCCACGAGGGCAATCCCTAACATAAATTCTAGCCAATATAATTTCTTGATATAGCTTTTGAAGGAGTGTACCCCAAGAATTGGAAGGATTGAATAAATAAATGGTTCTAGGGCGTGTTTAGTAACCATTCTCATTCTCAGTTTCTCGTCCCCGGACGAGTTGGGGACGAGAAACCTGTTAGGCAAATTCTTATTCTCATTTTGTTTCTGGGATGAAAAAATGGCTGGGGATGACTTTGTGATGAGAAATGAGAACTAAAAAGTTTTTGGTTCTCAATTTCTAGGACAAGAATGTACATTACCAATTAATAAGCTAATTTAGTTATATTTTATTTTTATCTTTTGCTGCCGCTGCTGTTCATCGTTTGCCACCATCGTCGATCATTGGCCACTGTCGCCACCCACCGCCTATCGTTGCCGCCAGTCGCCGACCCCTGCCGCCCATCTCCGATCGCTACCGCCGCTGCCAGTCAACGGCCATCATCGCTGCCCACCGCCAGTCATCGCCATCGGCCGCAAATCGCTAGTCGCCACTGCCGCCACCGGTCACGGCCATCATTGTTACCCACTGCCAATCATCGCCATCGGCCGTTGGTTGCCACCGCCGATCGCCAGTTGCCATCGCTGGTCGCCATCGTCGGGCCCCTTTACCATTTTGTATAAATGGGCTATACAAAATGGCTCGCCACCGATCGTCGCCATCAGCCGCCAATTGTCAGCCTTGGCAGCCGATCGCCGGTCGCCACCTTCGCCACCAATCACCATTTGCCCCCGCCGATTGCCAGTCGCTGCCATCGTAGGTTGCCGATCGCCGCCGGTTGCCGGTCACCACATTTTCTTATTTTTTTAGTATTGGGACGAGAAATTTTGTGCAATTACCAAATGGATTTATGTTTTTATTTCTATTCCAAAGACAAAATTTTGTTCAATTACCAAACACGTTTCTCTTCCCAAAATCTCATCCAAGAACAATTTCTTAAAAAAACTCATTCTAAAAAAACTGTTTCTAGGATAAGAATGATTACCAAACGCGCCTCCAAAGTCAAATGTTAGGCTTGAAGACCAGCCTTGTGGAGAAGCAGCACGTTCTACGGATTGACCAAATCCCACGAAAAGCGCCAAATTGTTAGGCTTATACGACCGCGTGACTTGGGCTATAAATCAATATATTTCTGACTTCGAGACATACCCAATCCCAGTGTGAATGATATTCCTAAAAATCCTTAGGGCCTGAATGATAATCATTATTGTCTTTGGAACAATTTGTGACTAGAAATGGAAAATTTTATTTTTATTCCCTAGACAAGCTTCTGAGTTGAAACGACTATTTAATAATGACACAAAATTTATATTTTCGGAACATAAATTCGTTTGATAGATCTTTTAATTTCTATTATACTGCTATTAGGCAGTTGTCGGTGGTAGTGGGCAACAGTATGTGGTTGGTTGGGTGGGCATTAGTGGAGGCTAACAATCTACAGTGATTGATGGTTGGTGGTGGATGGCAGCGAGGGTTAGTGGGCAATGGTGGTTGGCGGCGGTTGATAGCAAAAGCCGGTGGCACGATTGATAGTGGCGGATGGTGGTGGGTAGCCGTTGAGCAACGGTGGGTGATGAGTAATGGCAGTGGACGGTGGTTGGCAAGCGACAAGAGTGAACATTGGTCATTTGAGTTTCATTTTGAGACACAAATGATTAAGGGATTAGATAATTTTAAAATAAATTAAACCATAACCCGAGCAATAACTCCTGTTTGTCTTCGGAGAATTAAAAATGTGAGATTTCATATAAGTACAGCCTAAGATTTCCACACCGACAGTCCATATAGTTTTCTTTCTTTCTTTTCCGTATGTTGTCTGACCATCAGAGAAAGGTCTTTGTCTACGCGTTTGCGACATTTCTAATTAAACGTAGAAATATTTCAATGTCCTGCCTTGTAACAGTTGTGTTTCGACTCACTTTGGGCTTTAATATAGAGTTACCTATGCTTGAATCGCGATTTGAGGGTCTCATGAATTTTCCCAGTTTATTGTAATTTCTGTGAGAATTTTGGAAATTTCTTGAAATTAAATATAAATTCTCAAAAATTAGCTTGATTGTGTTTTGACCTGAAATGCTTAGTATATTGTTGGGAAGCTTTTTAGGATTATTGGGAATTTTCTTGATTTTGCTGATTTATTTTTATTTTCATTATATTATTATTTAATAAGTTAATTTTATTTTTGATTTTGTTTTATCTCTTTTTAGCCTTTTTTCACAAATCGGGCTAGACCGACGCTACAACCCAACCCAAGCGCGCGCAAGGCCCGGCCCAGCCCACGGAGCTCGGCCCTAGCCCGCGCGAGCTTTCTTCTTCCTCATTCCCTATCTTTTGTCTTTCTTCTCTGTGGTATTTTGACAAGCAGTTGGCATGCGCGCTTCACCGAGGACACATGTCAAGCAAACAACCACCCAACTGCTGCCATCAACCACCCTCTGTCCTTGAGGGATGGTTGGAGTGCCGTGCGGCAAATGGGAGGCCGCCGTGTGGCACCAGCAAAGCATTTTCTCCCTTGGCCTCCAACCACTCTATGTCCTCGAGTCGAGACAACTCCTTTCCTTTCGAGCTTGATATCTCCCAGCTCAGAACTCCAATTGACTTGTCGGTGGTGCCGTTGTGAAGCTTGCAACGTCCTCTTCAAAATACCATCAACTGCTGCCGTTGTCCTCGCCTGAGCTGCAGCCGGTAGCCCCCGAAAGGAGACTTCGTAGCTTGGTCTTTCCCCTGTTTTCTAGAAAATCCACCGAGCTTCAAGAGGTGAGTTCTCCAAATACTTTAATCTAGAGCTTGTACCATGCTTCCAATCGATTCCTAGGGGATCCCTAAACCTTAGTTTTGACTATTGATTGGATTGATTTGTTCTAGATTTGACTAGGTTTGGATTGAAGCTCGTTGAACCAAAAAACAAAGAGCAGGAACCCTAGACGAGCCCTCTCGTCGTTCCGGCAAGACCCATCCCTCACCCTTGGTCTCGTTGGGCTCATGAGCCCATCATGAGTAAGCATTGGCCTTTAATTCGATTGATTTAGTCAAGAATAGAAAGATTGAGGTTCTTTTGGGTTTTGCCCTTTTACGAAACCTTTAGCTTGGGAGACTGCTATCTTCGAGGAGCAAGTTCTTGTAGCTTTGGCCACCACAGTCCTCACCATTAACACCGATCCAACCGGTTTCGGACAAGGAAGCTAGCTCCCAGATCCAACTGGTTTCGAGCTTCGATTTGGCATGAGGAGGATGAAATCAGCCACGTCCCGGACAGACCTCCCCTGACCCTGCTTGCGACCCGGTTGGCTGAACCTGGTCAGTTCTTGGCTCGTCGGAGTCGCCGGAATCCGTCTTTGTCGTCGTCGCCATCGCTGGAGCTTCGATCGGGCCAGCCTCCTTCAATTGGGTCAGATTAGGTAGGCCTCAGCCTAGCCCAGCCCAGCTCAGCTTGGCCTAACTAGGCCATAAAAGAAAATGGAGGAAAAAGAAAAAAGAAAAAAAATCTTTTTCGCAACAGCCACCCCGAATTCTCACGCCGACTATCTTGTGAGTGAAATTAAGGTGAGTGGGCCCCCTATTCCTCAATTAAGCCTATTTACTGCCTTAGAAGTTTATTTTGAATATTAGACGATTAATTGCATAAATAGATGTTCTTGCGCGCAATTGAATGATATGGTCAGATGTGGCAATTGATGGACCTATTGGACGACTGACGAGCCTTAGTTGTGGATGGAATTTAGTTAGGATCTAAGGCTAGTTGTGAACGGCCTTATTTAATTATTCCGTTGTGCAATTTATTTAATTAATTGCCTATTTATTTATTTAATTAGTAACATTATCTTTTTAATTAATAGTATTATAACTGGTCGGTTCAATAATCTTCCTATCAGGAAATCAGGATCATGATCCAATGAATGAGATCAGATAATACGTTGCAAATCAGTTAATGTGCACTTATATGAATAGATCTAATTGACTAGAGCTAATTAGTCTCAGATTCGTTACCTAAATTGCATAAATTTAATACTTACCAACAGCTTACGATAATAAACAAATTGTACTCCTCACACGAGAAGCAATGAGCCGGTGCTTTACATATGCATCAAATAAGTCGAGATTATAGAGAATCTGCTCTCACCGTCATCCATCACATACAAACATGACCATGTCCCTCTGCATGAACATATCGAGAATCTTATTGTTAGTTCCTTTTCTAATTTCTTGGACGACTTCATCAAGGGTCGATGTACTGACTCGTAGCTAAAGTCAACACTCAGTAGGCTAGGTACTTAGTTTCTCCTAAATCAAGTTTTCCCTTCTTTTCATTTTTTTTATTTTTTTGACAACTTGTAAATTAATTGCCGGGTGAATTTTATAGAGAGACATAGTTATTACACGAATTCATAATATATCGATATAACGCTCTAGCTTGCTACGTACACAGCCAATGGCTGATGTCCGAGACGGTTGCATTTTGGTCATAAACGGTTCCAGATGTGATCGTTTCAAGCTAGGTAGATATGGAACAATGCCGTCCACACTGGAGCCATTTTAAAACTGGGACAAATTCTAGTCAAAAGGCATGGGCAGCTTCTTGGAAACTCACAAATATCACTCAATCAATACGTAATAGAAAGCCAATTTATTAATGATAAATAATAAAATTGTTATTATTATTGTTATCATCATCATAGTATTAGTAAATAACAAGACAAGAATAATAACAATAATAAGGTGATCAGCAAGCTTGGTTCAATATTTACTTTGTCATCTATACTGTCCTAAACTTGAGGGCTCTAGTCAATGCGGTAATCTCCAGGTCATTCCTTCGGCATCAACTTGAGGATAGTGTTAAGTTACTATATATGTATACATCTCACCGAAACCTTTTTTTATTAGAAAAAAGAACTAATTGTGAGGATTCATGGGTTGATGATCGCCCTGTGTGTGGTTCACATTTGAATTGGTCAAGGTGAATGAGGCGGGACAAAGAGAAATTTCCACGTTTAATTAAAGATGTCCCCAACACGTAGACAAAAACCTTTCTCTGATGGTTGGACAACATAAAGAAAAGAAAAAAGAAAACTATTTGGACCGTTGAATGTGGAATTCTTAACCAGTACGTGTATGAAATCTCACTTTTTTTAATCTTCGAAGATAAAGAGGAGTTATTGCACAGCTTATAATTTAATTTGTTTTAATATTATCTATTCCATTTATCATTTGAGTCTCAAAATGAAACTCAAATGACCAACATTCATGATGGGCTTGGTCTGCATGTTCTATTTGACCATGCAATATTTTTGTTTCTAAGGAGATGTTATTGCGTGGTGTAGATCATATCCACCAATATCAACAAACCATCAACTATTTAGACCGTACCTTGGGACCTACATTATCGGCAAATTAGATGAGCTTGGTATAGTACATTCTTGCTAGCTATGTGAGAGACGACTTAGCGACTCTAAAGCGAAATCACGTACTAAAGATTTTGTAGAGCATCAAAATCAGTATAAGTAGGCCATAAATGTTTATCGGGAGTTCCACTAGGACTGTTATGCTAACTGGGAAAGCCTATTACATTTCGACATTGTATCATATATGTTTGCATAATTTTAGCCCATTTGATTTTTGTGTATAAGTTAGATTATTGTCTATTGATTAGGGTTATGAAGGATTTCCTTAGTATAAATACTTATTTTATTCTAGAAAATGACAACTTAGTTGATTATTATCAGGAATACACCCAAAAAAAATTCTGTCTATTCTTGCATAAATTCATTTAGGAGAATATATTGTGTGGGAACTTTAGGTCCATTTGTTTCAAAGAAAATCATTTTTAGGAATTTATTTTCTGATTTTTTAGTATTCAGATGTCAGGAAATTAATCAATCTAAGGAAAAATTATCCGTGGACCCAAAATAGCAAGTTTAGATTGAGAGAAAACAATTTCTATTTTAGCTAAAAGAAAATTACTTTTTCTAAATCACCAAATAAATAAAAACTAGTGATTGTTACTATATAAATAATTTTCTTTTTCCATGAAGTTTTCAATGGAACATACACCATCCACGTTGCTCAATCCTTGGATGGAATAAGAGGTGGCAAAATGGGTTAAAGATCCATATTTTAACTCATATTTCATAATGTGGGTCATAAATTGGTTAGCTAAAAAGTTTAAATGAATTTTAAATGGTAGTCCCCGAATAAAACCTTTTCCTTCTTTCTTTGGCCAAGAAATAATGTGCGACGTGCCAGGTAGGTCGCTGGCCTTCTTAAATGACCCGAGATAAACACAAACGAAGGCGACATAAGTAATTTAAATAACAACCCTCCCATACCATAATATAAACATCCACCTTCACATTGATCATATCAATACTTAATTTATAGACCACCAGACCTAACACGCCGCAATTTTTTTAAAGCGGGTTGGTATCGTTAGCCACTTGAGCTAAGCCGTCAACATGAATATTTGTGTAAAAAGTCAACAGTCGATGCTATAACAGGCTCAATCAAATTCCTTGGCCAATTGTAGCCTAATGGCTACCTAAATGGTCCAAGTCTAGTTCAATCATGCGAATTCCATGCATTCGGCCCTACTCGGCCCTATTCACTATTTCTCCACCTAATCAACCTAATTATATGCTAAAGCTTTGATTTCGGGGTATGTGTCTATCCAGTTCGATATTATCATAAATACTAGTGAAATGTCCTTGTACGGGTCAAAGA
Organism: Melaleuca alternifolia; assembly: GCA_019926035.1. NCBI lineage: Eukaryota > Viridiplantae > Streptophyta > Magnoliopsida > Myrtales > Myrtaceae > Melaleuca > Melaleuca alternifolia. The sequence continues at coordinate 742 of JAGKPW010000433.1, read as the reverse complement.
ATACAATTTGCATCCTTCGGAAAATCATGTGAGATATTCATTTTTCGAAAATTCATTTATTTAGACCAATAAAAGTTTCATGATATTATAATATTATATCCTCATCTTATTATATCTGCTTTCATAAATAGAAAACTGATCGGATTTATATAGGATCATGAATTTAATCATCTTTAGATGCCACAATATATGTCATTTATATAGTCCTATAAACATAATCTTATGCTTGATATTGTGAGTATTTATTCTGCTTTCTTGAGATAAAGATGTACGAAATATATAAATTTTTTGGTTATCATGGGTTACTTTTATTTATTTATGGATATGTTAAACCTTGAACGATATTAAGTGGAGGGTGACTACATAACTAGAAGATTGTGAGTAAACTTGGAAACAAACCCTCTCATGAAGAGCGGGCCCTGGAATGAACTACTGGAGAGTATGACAAGCAAGAGTTGGACGCAAAATGATAAATTTCATAGGACATCGAAAATGAGACTCGATAGTAATGTCCCTCGGTTGAGCTCAAGAAATTGAAGATAATGAAGTAGTTTTGTGTGATGACAATCACGAATCTTAAGGTACTATTAACCCAAAATTTTTATACTGTCAAGTTCTAAAAAAATATTTTCAAGAGATATACCAAAGTTATAGGTAAACGAGTTTAGCAATTACTCAAATTCTTTCTTAAAATTTTATCTTAAATGTGTTGTCACACTTGTGCAAGAAATGTGAAGAGGAT